>JAJKFJ010002525.1:0-25804 GCA_027382625.1 Tetmemena sp. SeJ-2015
CAAGTTGGATCCATTCTTATTTATTGTAGAGTTATTATTTAATATTATTATTCCCTTAATAGCGACCTCAAATGCATCTCTCGCTCTCCCGCCGCTATATTAAATATCAACCCCTCTATCCCTGGTCCTATACAAATATAAAATTGCTCATTATATATTCAAGTATGTTTGTGTGTGTGTGTTTAGGCAATAATTAAATGTGCTTTAATCAGTAAATTGGAAGAATAAAGCCTTAATAGAAAAAGGATTTGAATTATAATACTCTCAAATGAGTATATAATCTAAAGTTTATTTAAAAGAAGATCGTTTTAGGAATAATTAGAGGTTTGAGATAAAAAAAGATTTGAGAGTGTCGGTTAGCATCGCCCTTTGAGGGCGCAGTGCTATTTGCAAGGGTGATGGAAACCCGCTGTAATCTTCACAGGATTCATTAAAAACTCTTTACTTGACTCTCTGTCTTACTTTAATGTCTTCATTGATAAAATATATGATGAGCAATTAGTTTTAGGAAATTGGAAATCAACTCTAGTATATATATATTCGAATTGCTAATCGAAAAGAATCTTTTAGAGGGAGGAAGATTAAAGGGGGTATGGTTTAAAACTATAGTATAAGGTTAGGAATACAAGTCATAGTAGATATTTACTAATCACAACTATTCATTTTGAAAAGAAAGTGAGGGTATGTTTT
Organism: Tetmemena sp. SeJ-2015; assembly: GCA_027382625.1. Classification (NCBI taxonomy): domain Eukaryota; phylum Ciliophora; class Spirotrichea; order Sporadotrichida; family Oxytrichidae; genus Tetmemena; species Tetmemena sp. SeJ-2015. Next base: position 691 of record JAJKFJ010002525.1, read on the forward strand.
TAGTCAGGTCAAGTTTCTGATCAATCACTAAAGCCGAAGCCTTAAATATCGAATCAAACTTGTCATCATCTAACACCCACAAGCAAGTCGAAGGTACACAAATGGAAACCATCTTAGATCCCTTTGATTGCTTTTCTAACTAACAAAGATACTCGGGATGAGAGCTGCTCCTAAACTGAGAAGATTAGTTGCCGCCCTCATTTTCAAGCACCTTAGTAGTAAGTAATGGAATTTATTTTATTAATTATAAACTCTGGATCTCTTTGAATTACATATGTGTAAGGATAGTCTATCTCATCATCTGAGTTATAGAATCCTTCTAGCTCTTCATCATCTCCTCCGAGATATATCTCCTTCTGCCTGTCGATGTCAATCTCTCCTCCCTTATTGACGCTCACATCAATCTGCTCCATGGTCTTAGCTGAGACCTTGTCGCTCACACCCACCCAGTTACGCTTCTCTTTACCACCTGCAGTTGAGGCCTTAGTAGGGCTTGAGGCTGTGAGATCTGTCTGGGTCATTCTGCGGCCTGCCTAGGTTTGAGACTTGCCGAACCTGTTCTTGAGAGCCTCTCTGGCTTCCTTCACAGCGCTCTCGTCATCCTCCTCTTCCCCATCTCATTCCCCAGCCACCGTAGAACTTCTCGCATACTTATCTTCACTCTACACTATACCGCTCTTCTCCTTGAGCTTCTTAGCCTTGGCTGTCTGGTCAAATCGCTTCATCTACTTTGGTCCTTCAAGTTCCTTGGTCTTGGCTTCCCATCTTCGCCAGAGCGCTTGGAAATGGCCATCGAACTGAGTGGGTAATTCCAGGAATACTTAACCGTCCTTGGTCAGTGAAGGATATACCTTAGTCACAAACTCATACCGCATCAAGTCAAGTAACCCCAAAAAAATATATCAGTGGCTTTTGAAGATAACTTATCTGACTAGGTTTAGTTCTTCGACGAAGGCGAGCTGGAGTATTTCTTTATAGACGACTGCAAAGACGAGGTTAAGATCGTTCTAGACCTTCCACTTGAGCACGAATTCAGAGTGAGTGAACTGCGGCTGCGAGGTCTTCTCCTCGAGTAGGATGGATTTGATAAATAGGTTGAGCAGGTCTAGACGAAGCTCGCAGAAGGCCTTGAACCATAGCACGGCGCCTCCAGTTGTGAATATACATACGAAGTCGAACATCTCTCTTCTAGTCACAAATAAAATGGCAATTCATCATTAATGAAACTCATTCATTAATTTTAGTGTTAGCTGATTGAAAAACCTTTTTGGTAGGGTATAAAATGGAAGTAGTATTAAAATTATTACAAATTATAATAAAAAGTCACAAATATAATCAAAAGAGCGAGCTGTAAGGGTTTTTACATTCAGGAATTTCATGTGGTAAATTTATGATTAGGATTTTCCAAAGGGGCGAAAATATAGATGCATCTATAATAAATTGATGCGAATGAGAATAAAAGGTTTAAATAAGTAATGACAATCAAGCTTCGCAAGGTAGATTGAGTCCTTAAGAACAAATTAAAGACTCAAACTTCTCTCTGCACTGGTGCGAGATTGATATTCCATTTTCAGTTAACAAATCCATCATCATTATGCTTGGAGTGCATTTGTATATTTAAAGCATGGGAGCTCACTGCTCACATTGGACTAGCACCTCAAAACTCGTACTTACCGAATCTGGTTTGCTTGGACTTCTCGAGGAGTTGATTGGCCAGGGTGTTAACTTTATCCTCAGTGGGCATCTGGATGACCTTGGTCATGATCTGAGCGCTGGGGTTCCACTGCTCGTAGCCCTGGTACTGGAGCTTCAACTTATGGAAGTCCAGGATGAGGTTGTGGTCCTGAGCTGCCTTGGGTCCCAAGTGGAGAGCGAGGCGAGTGTTATAGCAAGACTGGAGGCACTGCTGCTCCTCTGGCATGTTGTAGTAGAAGTCTGAGTTGAGGTATTTGAGCTTCTTGTTGTCGATGCTGCACTCGGACATGCAGTTGTGGAAGAGCACACGTCTGGTTGCCTCACGGTAGAGGTCGCGCTCGTATACCTCCTCTGACTCAAGGCGGATGGCGTGGATCTTCATCTGGTCCTCAGCTGAGCCACCAGTGGGAAAAAATATACTTATATAATGATTATCAGTGTATTTTTAAGAGTGGTATAGAACTCGTTCTTCTTTGAGTACATTTTTTACTACTGCTTTGATTATTATTGTTTATAATTATAATTATTATCATGCGATTCAATCACCACCCTCAACTTACGAAGCTTATGCGGTGTTATCTTTGAGGAGAGGCTATTTTAAAATTGAACTCCAAAACTATTATAATAAGTGAATCATATAAATAAATATGTAGAGTCATCAAGTCAGCTAGAGTCTGGAGGTCAAAGATAGTAAGGCCGCCCCTGTACTCTCGCAAGAAGATCAATACAACAGAAGAAGAGAAGAGTCACTCTCTGATGGCGAGGCTTTGACGGGTAGTCCCAAGAAGCAGCAGATCATAAAGCAGTCTCCTCCAAAGCAAAGCAGTAAGTTATTATAGGCAATAGATAAAAGACCTGATTATATATTTCTCTAGGCTTGAAATTCAGGAGCAATCAAATTGATTTTGCAACTGGGAGTTAATTAAAGCACCCTAACTATTCTCAAATAGATGATTATCAGATGGCCCTTTCACCAAAGACTGAAGTAAGCAGCAAGAGTCTAGGCGCTGTTCAACGCACAGGCCTGCCACAGTCATATCTGAAAGACAATGAGAAACTGTTCCCTAACTCTGGATCCTTCCAAATTCCTTAGAACGGCACCCTCATTGATAAAAGTAGTGGCGGCAGGAGTGGGTTAATCATCGGAAGTATTCGCAATAACTCAAACAGCAGAGCACTTGTCTTGGACCCCATCGACTCTTCCAAACTTACCAATAATAAAATTGGCTAGCACCTTGATGGAGGAGCAGAGTCTTTATTTTATAATGCCTTCATCCACCTCCTAACATAAATTGAGTCAGATTCTATAGTAAGAGCATGCACAGTTAAGGCAAAACAACAACTTCAAGAGTCCAGAAGTGCCAGTAGCAAACTTCATAAATTGCCATGATGACTTTTTAAACTCCTTGGGTAGACTTGGTGAAAAAGAGCGAGGCAAGGATATTTTACAAAGTAAGACGCCCTCGAAGTTTCAATTAACCACGGCCTCTACTAAAGTAATTGACGCAAACCAAGTAGAAAAAAATAATGTTACTATCATTTTTTAGTAGACTCTTTTGGCATTCAGAAGATGCAGTCACAGTAGAAGATGCTACTTGGCTCGATGGACCTGAGTCTAATTAAAAAGGAACTCAAGTAGCTTAAGAAACTGAAGAATAAATCCAAGAATCAATTACTACTAGTCCACATACATTTAATATCCTACTCTATATCCTATAATACTAGGGAAGGACATTTTTGGAAATGGAATAGAGTCAAAGTAAAGTGACTATCTACAGAGTATCAAAGCTAGTGGCCTGGCAGCTTTTGGAGGAATAAAGGAAGCCTAAATCTACTCAGCCAAGAACATACAAGGTGGCAAGAGCTAATTTGGAAGCTCAACACAGGGTTAAGCCGGCTAGAGTGCTCTGAATCTACGAGAAGTCAAGAGCAGAAATTTATCAACCTTTCCTTAATATGCCATTTTCAATTTGCTAGGCAAGAAAACAGAGATAGTAAATGGGATAGGCCCTCTCACAGGCTCTCTCTTTGGCCAAGGCGGCTCAAGCACAGGTGCAAATATCCTAGATCAACCTCTCAGAAGTTCAAAGCAGCCTATCCTGCAAGCATCGATATGACTATATAGGTTATACTTATTTTGTAAGCCACAAATGCGTATGGTGTAAACATAGCCCTCAACGGCCTCTACTTTCATAACGCAGCTCAAAACTCAGTCATTGAATAAAACCAGAAGTAGATCTCTGTTATATGTAAACTCATTATATCTTAATCTCAAAACATGTGAATCTATTAACTAAGTAAATTGAGGATCAACAGAAGGCAAATATCCAGCTTGCTCAAAGACTAATCCCTCACAAGAGCAATCCTAAAGTCTCCTAGAATTCCCAACAGAACATTTCTCTCAATCAGTTGAGTGGGATAACTTTGATTATAATTTATTCTCTATCTTCAATTAAAATAACCTCAGCAAGCTAGAACTAAGGCTTTCAGTAATAGATGATGCATCAACAACATCTTTAAAAGCAAAAAGAGATACCTCAAACTAGCTAGTCATTCACTCCACAAAATCAGCACCTCATATTCCCTGATCTAAATTAAAACGGCTCTTCTTCTAACTAAGTTGAGAATCAAAAGAAGACGCAGCCCTTCAGTGCTGCTTAAGTCCAAGCCAGTAAGCTTGCTCATCAGAACACAGTAGGGATTGCGAAAGAGTTTGATGACAAAGGTTTGGTTTATAAGAGTAAGGACAAGCTCCCAAAGAAGCAGCTCACACCCTAAGTAATAAGTGAGCCCATGGATTTGTAAAGGGAGCATTTAACTCAATCTTAGATAGATGGCAAGATGAAGATCGACAAATTGAATTTCCTGCTGGATTAAGACAAATAGAGAGAACTCTATAATAAAAGTGAGCAGCTCACCTCTATAAATGCTTCCTTAAGGAAGAGCAGGGATAATTACTACTCCTTTGGTGAGAAAAATATTGAAATGGCTGCTAATAATCAAGTGAGGCTGTCTTCAGAGAGCCCTTTGAAAATGAAAATGCGGAGGGAGGCTAGTGAATTTGTAGACAATAAAAATTTAGCCCCTTTGAACTTAGGCTCTCAATCACTTACAACTGCTTATCAACCCTACAAATAGCAGCAGCAGAAGGAAATGCAGTCCAGCTCAGCCACAAATTCCCCGCTGAAGCAAAAGATTCAGCAGCACCTGCTCCTTCAAAGCAAGCAGAAAGAGACTTCAGCTTCCTCATCAGCACTTATAAGCCTGGCCAATAAATCTTAAGGAGGCTTGGGCCAAGTTGAGAAGTATTCATAAGGCTTCAAGATATAGAAAACGCAACTTGATATGAGCTCAAACACTCAAAGCAAATAGGATAGCTTGAATGATATAAGGAACTCACAGATTAAGAATAACTAAGCTCAGAAACTAGAGAACAACAGTGTGCTACAAAGGGCTAAAGCTCAGTATCTTAACTCTAAAATGGCTAGTTAAAGTGGAAAAGTTAACTCTTCTTCTCAGAGCCCTTTTCCTAACTCTCCTTTTGATTAATCACAGCCGAAGAAATAGAAGGGGAAGCCGGAGGATGGAATTTAAATAAGGAAGAAACCTGGTAAATCGAAGGACTCTCAAGACACGAATCAAGTTAACTTTGACTCAAAGGAAAATACCAATGCCTTTATGAAGTTTGGCTTTTGCTCCAAGTAAGGGCAGTCTTCTTATATGAATAAGGTTAATCAAGATAGATATGTAGTGAAGCACAAGCTCTGTGGGATTGAGGATCTATATTTACTTGCAGTAGCTGATGGACACGGAACAAATGGGCATCTGGTTTCAAAGCATATAAAATAGGTCCTAGCCAACGTGCTAGAATTAGAGGATAGAAGATTGGTTCTCCAGAAATTTCCTAATCAAGATTAAAGTTAAATAACACCCAACTCTACCAGCTTCAAGTCTGTCTTCAATCTACCTGAAAGTGAGAAATCTCAATTCTCCTAGTTAGTTCGTCAGCTCATGAGCAAGACTTTTAATAACGTGAATAGATAAATTGAAACTCAGCGATCGTTTGATGTTCACATGAGTGGGAGCACCTTAGTTGTGGCAATTGTGAGTCCAACCTTTGTTATAACTGCTAATTGCGGAGACTCAAGGTGTATTGTAATATCTGAGCAAAGAAACATTTTGATTCAGACCTCAGACCAGAAACCAAACAGGCCTGATGAATAGGCCAGAATTGAAAATCAATACAAGGGTAGAGTAAAGAGGTAGGGCGAGTTAAATGGAGAGGTGAGGCTTTTGAACTAGAACTAACTGGATGATCAACCTTATAGAGTATGGGCGAGAGATATCGACCTACCTGGATTGGCTATGTCCAGATCCATAGGGGATTCGATGTCTAAGCCATTAGGAGTAATAGCTGAACCTGAAACTATCATTTATGAAATCCCTTCTAACACTAACACTGCTGTTTCCTAAGAGAACACAAGCCAGAATCCTCAAAATTCCAGAATCAAAGAGGAAAAGGGTTAAGGGCAGAAAAATTAAATGCCAAAATATATAGCTTTAGCTTCAGATGGGATATGGGATGTGCTAGAGTCAGAGCAGTTGACTTAACTTATAGTTTAAAACTAGAACCAAGCCCTATAAAGCCAAAGACCACTATAGATCAAAGATTTAGCGAATTCAATTGTGCTGGATGCGCATTCGTTGTGGCTTGACGTCGGTAACCATGGAATTAATTTGCCAAAGCATTATAAACCAGAGGTGGATGATATAACTCTAGTCCTAGGCTAATTTAACTTCAAACCTCAACCACCTAAAATTGAGCAGCTATAAATTTCTAATCCTGAAATTAAGTAATGAACAAATTGAACTATTTTATTTTATCTAATTTTTTAAAGGAGCTTATTCAACAGACTAAACTAATATAGCTTCTTTATTTATTATTATTTTAAAGAAATTAAATTCAATCATTTCTGTCTGTCACATATTAGACTCAGAGCTGTTGATATACATCTTTTAGTTGTCTCCTCCAGTCGCAGATAAATATAAGCATTAATTTTTTTAATGCTGATCCGATAGCACCTCCGCCATTAATCATCATTCTGCTCTATCTCATGTGGTTCTGATACAAATCTCCACTTCTCTTGCTGATAAACTATTTTAATTAAACAAAACTTATCTTTATTAAAATTATTTCCTAGGTTTAATAAGTCTCTTGTTCCCATCGATCATTCTGCTGCCTCCTACGCCTCCACTATGACTCGATTCCTTGAGAGTCAAAAGATTCTTGGAACTCTGATGATGGACGGTCACATTTATATTGCCACTGCTCATGCTGATCGATTCAGTCTCATATCTAAGCTGATGGTTCTAGCCTTACATATGGAAGGTAGTCTCGTTCTTCGAGTCTCTGCCGCCGCCTATGGATTGATACTACTCCACCTGCTCAGACCCTATATCAATTGTTCCTACTCTCAAAATTATAACTTAACAACTAATTTCAAACTCCTTTGACGCTTTACTTGGCTTTGAAACCTCTTCGGAAGTTCATAGTATTAGGACGCTGGTATTTCTTAACCTTAAAGGCTAAAAGAGAAGTGGGCAGAGATTTGCTGCCACTCTCTGCTCCACTTAACTTACTGAGAGCTCTGGCTTATTACTAGTGCTTAACTGGAGACTCATAATTATACGCAGCCTATCTCTCGGCTGCTCTCCTATCATAGACTTAGCTCAGCCCTGCTGCTCCCATCATGTCCTCCTCATCAAAGACACTCGACTACAGACTCTTTCTTTTCCTGGTCTATAAGTTGCTCTTGTTCTTATTCTTCATCCATAGTCTCTGAGGATCTTAAACTGTGATCAAGTTTTAAGGCAAGGAGAGATCTTTGAGAGTGGCAGGGATTTGGTTTCCACTAATCCCAGACTTGTCCTAGAGTTGTATCTGCTAAGTCAGCTTTGAAGACTTCTCAAAGTTGGAGCACTCGTTCTGTCTCAGATTAATCTTCTTGGCTAGCTCACAAGTCTTCTAATGCAGGAAGGGCGACTGCCATTTCTTATTCTAGAGCTTGTTTAGCACTTAGAAGTTGAAAAACCTCCCTTGGGTTTGAAAGTATTAGGGATTAGTGTGGGCTGGGAGGATTCTATTATCAGGGAGCAGAGCTGACTAGTTCAGTCTTTGAAAATGAAAAATCATAATAATTTAAGTTTGATGCTCCTGATGAAGCTGTGCAAAATTAATTGGCTAAGCTTCTTGATGATTAGTCGGAGAGAGCATCTGAGATGAAGCGATAGAGCTTCCCATTTTGCGAGGCCTGAAAATTTACTGCGTGAGATTGCCTTGAGGATTAGTTGAACTTAGGAGCACAATGTTTTAGCTGGTTGTACTCTCTCCAGCCACTGGTCTGCTTTGTAGAGAGTTCCTTTGACTGAGTACATCGCCAGTCCCACTACTGGCCTTATCCTAACCTATGGAACTCTTTCTTCCTTTTTTGAGTTGCTAACTCTATCTCTATTTCTACTTCCTCTTCAAGCCATCTTGAGAGTTTCTAACCTTTGACTCTTTGGGTTGGTCTGTATGCTGCTGCTCAAGAGGTGGGCTTATTTACTTCATTTGGCTCAGAACTTCCTCAGAGGCCGTTTTAGAAGTGAGCACCACATTTCTCCTACTTCTCTGCTCCACTCCGAGGTTTATATTCATCGCGACTTTGTCTTTACCTCCAAAGTAGCCACTCTATTAACTGCCTATAACTACAGTTTCAGGCAGCGCACCCTAGCTGTTTAGTTGATTCTACTGATGGAATTTAACGCACTCCTTCTCTATGTTAAGTTTGAGGATGTGTGAGGAGATGGGAGTCTGTGAGAAGTCCCAGCTAGAGACCATGTTCTGAAGTTATTGAGTGTGCTTGTTAGTTTGATTGAGATGGCTTTGAGAGGTGTCATTAGCTCCTGACATCAAATGATTGTTGTTCAAGATAGAAACCTAAGGGTAGTAGAAATTCCTGTTATTACTGTAGTTGTTACCAACTAGTGTCTTAGGATTTTTCAATCTTAGATTAAGCTAGAGTTCACTCCTAGTCTTAGGATCTATATTTTGGGTTGAAGCAATCTCTGTGCCTAGAAACTGCCTCTCAAGGTTAATGAGCTGGTTTGGGTTTACCTTATTGGAATCATGGGTGTCTTAATTATAGTAGAGCTCTTATTAATTCTATTGGCCGCTTGCTTTGGAAGCTAGCTAGGATCTTCTCAACTGCAGAAGGGTTTCTCTATCTAATTAAAGCTGAGGCACGAGAGGGTGAGCTCCTTGAAATATATAAAAATTAGATTTATCTATAAAATGTAGAGTTCAAATTCATGAGCTGAAAATCATTTAAGTTCTCTTAGTTCTAGTTCAAATAGCCATCAAGAACCTGAAGCTGCTGTAGATGCTGCGACATGGGAGAAAGTGGACTAGCATCCCTAAGCTTAGTCTTGGTAGAGTTGAATCTCGATTGTTTAAGAATATTTTAAAACGTTTATTTCTTGATTGCGTTTTGGAGAACTTATCAGGCTTCATGAGCAGAAGCTTCTCATCAACGAGCATGGTTCTCTGAAACTCTTGGGTACTCTTTAGTATCTCTTTCAGCTCCTCAGGCATCTTGCAAGTCGGGAAGAATGAAGCCTTGTAGCTTCTCTCATCTCAAATGTATTTTTACAAATAATTAATAAAGAATAGATGCGAATAATTAATCTAAGGGCTTGTGGAAGATCTGCTGATGCTGGATCTTCATCTACTTGAAAGCCTTGTTCTGTAGATCAACCACATCCAGTTCCTTGAATTTATTGCACCGTCTCGCATGCTCATGGGAACTCAGGCATCTCTATTCTCCAACTGTCAATGAGTGGTTTAATTTAGAAAAACAGAATACGATCAATCTTGGTTCAGTCTCTGCTAGTGTTGAAGCATAGTGTTGAGCGAGTTGATGTTGGCTGGAGTTTAGAAGAAGAGCTGGTTGATCACGTTTTCATCAGTCCCCTTGTCAACCACTCTCGCTTCCTTGGGTACATACTGCACATACTTAACTTGCTCGAATTCAGCATCCTCCTTATTATTCTAATAATCCGCACCTGAATCCTGCAAAGGCCGCTGATTTTGTCTTCTCTTGCCTTAGCCTGCGCTCATCGTTCTATGATTGTACAAGTTCTGCTTATTGGAAGCAAGTGGATGAGAAATTTCATGGTCATTATCATCGTCTTCTTCATTAGGATTGGTCAAATAGTTATCCATTATTTCTCTTCCTTAGCTTCGAGGAGTTGAGTTCTCCTTACCCTCCTATTAGGGCTTCAAAGAGTGGTTCCTCTTCCCAAGATGCTTTTGGTTCAAAGGCTAAGTGAGAGAGCTTTGATAGTCATTCTGGTTCACTCTCCCTATCTCTTTGGGGTTGAGTGTCTTGTTGTTGAAAGGTATGGAGCTGTTGAGTTTGAGCTAAGGTTAATCAAGTTGAGTGACGCTGTTAGTAACTTAGATGGAACTGTCCATGTCTTGGTTTAACATGGGTAGGGACTAGAGTCTCTGAGGCGGCATTAGCTGGTTTGAGTTGTATTCCTGTGCCGAGGCCTGATCATACTACAACTACTGTTGAGATGTGTTCTCCTTGTGTTTGAAGTGTTTAGTGTAGAGATCGTGGATGATGTTTGACTCGTTGTCTTCAAATTTTCTCTACAGGGATACCAAGTCGTAAGTGGCATTCTCTTAAATCAGAAACCAACAAAGCAAAAAATAGAATCAACTAACTGCTGCCTGCATTTCTGATGATGGGAACTTGGAGTTAGTTATTCAGCCCTTGCGAGTTGAGATCCCACTCTCCATTCAGGTTATTGCTACTTCTATCTGCTGCAGCTCCTTCTCATAATAAATTGGATTTATTTCACTTCCTTCTAATTGAGAACCTAAGCGCGCATCACTACTATTCAATCTATTCTTAAGCTAGTTCAAGCTTGCATAGGAGAGTGCAGTAGTAGCTGTCCTGACGTTTCTCCTCTGATTCTAAATTTGCATCCCCTTAGGCAGGACCTGCAATATGTAGCACTCGTTGTTTTTATGGAGTTGCTCATCCAACATGGTCTCAGGAACTATTTTCTGCTGCTTGTAGAAGGGCTTCAGACTATTACTGAATGCTAGCAGGTGCTGAGTGATGTCCAGATTTTCACCGTTTTTATTATGAATAAGAATGAGAACAAAAGGTATTTATTGTGGACAAGCATGGGATGGTTGTTCTGAGTGGATAAGTTATGGACCAGCAAACTGTGGTTGAGCTAGTCGATCACTATTGGAGTTGGGTTCTTGTTCAAACCATTTAGGCTGCTGTTTACAACTATCTCGTTTTAATTCTTAAATTTCCCTGAGGCAACCGTCTCTAACAAGTTATAATGGAGGAAAATAAAGATTAATATGATCTAACTAGAGACCTAGAGGGAGATTTTAGCCAGGATGGCTGAGGGAGGTTGCATTGCAAGACTTGCCTCTTCTGACATTCTCAGCATTCAAACAAAAAAATAAGCATCCACTATAATTTGATGTTCAAACTTGAGCGTCCTTGCTTGAGCATCATCTGAACTCTCGCCTCTTGCTCCCCTTTGAACATCTTTGAGGGATTGAAGAGAACCATGTTGTCTAAGTTCTTCTCCAGTAGCTGTTACTTCCTTTTGATGTTGAGGCCTTACGAAGCCATCAGCGAATTGTTCAAGTGGTTTGGATTTTTCTATGCGCTGTAATCTTAATGGTGGCTGCTCCCTAAATCCCACTCATTAAGACCATCATATATTTTTTAAAAATCTAAATAAATATTTTTCTCTAAGACCTGCTTGATGGGAGTCTCTCTATCTCTGCATTTAATAGCCATAGCTGTAGAAGTTATTATACGTGGTCTTGTTTGAGTATAACTGGTTCTAGGCAGCTTGGTTTTTGACAGAGGTGTTGTTGGCTGCACTGTTAATTCTCCCAAATAAAGTAAATCAAAGTAGGAACCTTTTTCATTTATTTAAATGTTTCGTCGTTATTAGAAGCGATGTCAAATAATGTGTTGTTGAGGCCCATTACCTTGGCGTAGTTTAAATCCTATTCTAGCAACAATAAACTAATACAGAACTTCAAAGCTATTCTGCTCTCTGATAAATATTGGAATCTGGATGATGTTGTTGTTCTTCCTCCCCTGAATTAAAAACATAAGATCATACAACTTTTTATAAAGACTTCTTGTAGAGTTGGAAATCCTAGAGTCTGCTCTTTTGAGAGAGCATTTTCGTGTTCTCTCTTTGAATTTACTACTGAATCAAAAGCTTGTTTCCTTTATGCTCACCACTACTTGGCTTTATTACAATAACTGAAATAATTAATTGTGCCAGCTAATTATTAAGGCAAGTTTTGAGTATTCTAATTTTCTTATTCGCCCTAACTCATAATGAGGGCTTGATTGGCTGCAGCAGCTGCTGATTTCTACACTTTCTGCTGGAGCTTTTGAACACTCTGGATGCCCAATGAGCTTTGACTCCTTGCTCCCTATTTATTGTTGGCAGTATAAATAAATAAAAAATTAATGTCATCTTATTTATTTGAGTACTTGGGTGAGCAGATGAAATCCTTGAGCCAGTCTTACTGAGTACTTAAATTCTTTCATTGGACTTTGCTCTGCCAGGCAGAGGAGACTCCATTACACTTGAGTTGACATTTTAAGTGTTGATATTGGAGCTGGACTCTAAGTTCTTCGATTCCTTGGTTGGAGTTTTATGAGTCTAGGGCGGTAGTGGCCGTCCATCGATCTTCTTCTTAAATATAATCTGAGGCATTTTTATTTTGCAACTGATTCTTATTACAATCCTCACTTACTTTTTACCTATATTTCCTATTTGAGATAGACTTCGAGAACTTTGTAAAGAAAGGCAAGGGCTCACAGCAGAAGCAAGGTGGAGGCTTGTTCTCAAAGCTCACTAACGCATTCCAGAACATTACTGGAAACAAGGTGCTCTCACAGGAGGATGTCGACCCCATCCTCAAGACTTTCGCAGATGCACTCATTGAGAAAAATGTGGCAGCTGAGATTGCTGAGAGACTCTGCTAGAGTGTTGCAAACACACTAGTGGATAAGAAAACTGAAAGCTTCACAACTGTCAAGGCTACAGTGAAGACTGCTCTAGTTGACTCAATCACTAAACTACTGACTCCAAAGCGTAACATAGATATCTTGAAGGAAGCTATGAGCGCAAAGCAAAAGGGACAAGTCTACTCGATCGTATTTATCGGAGTCAATGGAGTAGGAAAGTCTACTTCCCTCGCCAAGGTAGCATACTACCTCAAGACTAAGGGTAATTTGTAAGTTATGATGGCAGGCTGTGATAACTTCAGAGCTGGCGCCATTGAACAGCTGAAGACTCACTGCTTGTGCTTGGACTGCCCACTCTATGATAAAGGTTACAAGGATGATCCAGCAATCATAGCCAAGGAAGCACTCCAGCAGGCTAAGACAAGAGGCTACGATGTGGTGTTGATCGACACAGCAGGAAGAATGCAAGGAAATGAGAAGTTGATGAGACAACTGGCCAAGCTAGTTCACATCAACAGCCCAGATGTGGTGCTCTTTGTGGGAGAGGCACTAGTTGGAAATGATGCAATCGATCAGTTAACCAAGTTCAACCAAAGTCTGATTGACTTTGCAGTTCAGGACACTAATCCAGAATATATTGAGCTCTTTTTTATAGATTAAAAATATCCTAGAACTATAGACGGTATCATCATGACTAAGTTCGACACAGTTGATGAGAAGGTAGGCACAGCTTTGAACATGGTTTACACAACTGGTAAGCCAATAGTGTTTGTGGGCATTGGTCAGAAGTACCCTCACTTAAAGAAACTCAATGTCCAGACCGTGATCAATGCACTCATGAGTTGAAGGCAATTTCAAGCTCATCAAGCGTCAGAACTTTGTATTATCTTAATCACATTCATTAAAAAAATACAGAACTTACTGATCTACTTAACCTTCAGTCTAAATCTTCTCTCTAAAGAAGAATGTATTCAATCAAGCTAAATCTTTTCTCTTTAGGTCAGAGATTCAATGACGAGATCTACTTCTACATGAGCAGAGGTTTAATAGAGCCCACAGTATTGGAGATAGTAGCCAACCAGCGATTCCTGCCCTCTGTTCTCCTGGCACCCTCACAGATACTCAAGGAAGCCTGGGAGAGCAAACACTTCAAGCAGTTCTATTAGATCATCCTAAACAATTTACTTATCTTCTTCTACTTCTTAATTTGCTGGAATCTTAGGAAGATTTAGAGCATTAGACTACTACTAGGCAAGAGATCGAGAACTTCTGCAGTCGCATCAGTCTTAGTGAAAATAATTTACTCTTCTATTTGACGAAGTGAAGTTGAGCACTACCACCAACAGTGGAATCTACAGTAGGCAGACATTGCAACTGAACTGGGAAGGCAATGCAGAGTGGATGTTTCCTTTGTCTTCTTGATAAATTGGTACTACTACCTCCTTGAGGACCCCAATAACAAGATGAGCAAAAATGTGCTTAAGTACATTTTAGAAGAATCTTCCAAGTCAGAAACTATTACTTCAAATGTGTTCTCATCACATTATAATTGAAGCTAGTAAAGAAGAGAAGATGAGCTAGCTATCTGGAGCCAATGAGGTGTTGGGGATGACTTATTTCTCCTACCTAGAGGAGAGAAACTTCCTCTCTTTCAACGAATAGAACCTCTATGGAGATCTGCTGAAGTCCCTGGATGGAAAATACGACCAGACTAACTTGCTTCTTTTGGAAATTTTGAAGATCTTCTTCCCTGCTGGACTGGAGATACCTGCAGTTGATTCACTTGTGGAATTCCAGAAGGAGTGGGATACTCTCAAAGAGCTCGATGATCTTTCGACCTAAGATAGACAATCTATACTCCTCCTCTCCAGACTATTCTGTCTTGTTCCACTGCAATCCAAGGCTTTGTAGTAGGGCAAGTAGTTTACATACAGCGATGTCGGGAAATTAGACTTCGATCTCTCCATGTTAAGTTAAAATCGCTTTCTTCGTATTCACTATTAGATTTGATTCTAAATGTTTTGCACGTACATTAAGAACACTAAGTTACTGATGAGATCACTCTTCCAGTCCATAATGTACAGACTCTATCGATCAGACCGCAGCTCAGTCTCCAATTACAACTAGGCAATTCAAGAATATAAATTTTATAAGGCGTTTTAGTTGCTGGCCTTCCCTAAATAAGAGAACCAGCTATTTGGCTACATTTTCAAGCAGTTGTGCATCGAACTCCACAAGAACCCCAAAGCCAGAGACCCTTGGAAGCTTGACTTTAAATTCTCCTATAAGGAGTTTGAAGAGCATCAATTTAACTAAATGCTTTCATATTTCTACTGATGAAGATAGTCTTAGCAAGGCAATAGATCAAAGCTGCAAAATATTTTGCATTCTATTACAGATAAATAAGTAAAGATCTTTGGAAGGAAATGTCCTAAATAGCTTTGACTCTGTCAGAAAGGGATTTGCTATCACCTGAGTTGAAGAACCAAATCAGAAATGCCCACAAGTACTTCCTCACAAAGCTGGTGCAAATTGATAAGCACGAGGATGCTGCCGAGATCGAGAAACTGGTGGGCGATCTTTGAAATATCCCATCCATGACTACACTTATTCTTTGAGGAATGTTTCTACTTTTGCGCTTCGGAATTACTTTTTAGGACTGCTGCTCTTTAATGATTATTGATTGATAAGTGCGCTAAAATCATATTTTAAAAACCTACTACTCCCATTTAATTTTTGATCTGATTCATAAATATTTGTTATTAACGTTCATAGCATTAAAGTGAGATTTTGTTAATTATTTGGGATGCAATAAGTGTGATTTTATAATAAAAACCTGATTTAATGATCTAGGTTGATGTGTGTTTGATTTCGAATATTTTTCGAAACCCTCTAAATTTAATTTCTTCTAAGTTTTATAATTTATCTTATTCTCTTGTAGTCACTCACCGAGAATCAATCTAAAGTTAATATAACCGAACTTAATAAAAATAGATGAAAATACTTTTAATAATATCCTTTTAGTTAAACTCCATCTCTTGGCCTTTAAAATATTAAATTACAATTAAAATATAGATTATTATTGTTAACAGCCTTGATATCTTAACTTTGTAGATAGCAAAAGTCCGCTTTGCTATTGTAGTTACTTAATTTAAATTTTAAATGCAGTAGAAGATATATTTTTAACTTAAGATGGATGAAAGTTCCATTTGAAGATTTATCCACAACTCCCTCTGGAAAGAAGGTAGCGTGAATAGCTGAGATGAATTTGTACTTAGGGTCTATAATTAGCTTGCAAAGATAAATATGAAATTAACTTGAATTTATTTTGAATGCATTTCTTTTTATCCCTGCCCAAGTTCACTCCAGAAGAGGAATCTTGCAACAAAAAATAACCCAAAAAAAATACATTTACGAATGATTGATTGCTGATCATGGAATTCAAGATTCTCCAAGCCAGTATCACTTTGTATGTTAGCAATTAGCTTGAGTTTGAACTCTTAATCCGTGTATTGAGTGACTAGAAAGTCAAAAGCTTAGGCCAAGTTTATTATGTCTCCTTCTCTCAATGGATAGCAAGTTTAAACTTAAAATCTATTCAAGATCTAAAGTAAACTTTATTTATTTATAAAGTGGAAGCCTTGTCTAGCTTCAGCATCTTAGCTTGAGATAGTTAGGAGTGACTGAAGTCCTATATCTCAAGGCTACTATCTTCTAGCACCTCAACTCCAAGAATAGGCCCAATAATTTAACAAGTCTTAGGGATTATAAAGTCACATTCAAAAAGTAACTAACAATCAGCCAGTTATAAAACATTCAAGGGAATTCCCCGCAGTGTAGAACTTCTAGCCACTTTAGCCAAGACTCTCAAAAGTAAAACCCAGAGAACTTTTACTGAAATCTGACTCCTTTGAATATTTTATAATTCAATTACAAATATTTTGTTCCTTTGAGAAGCTTAGTTTCACTTCTCTTGAAATTGGGAGAGCATCATCTTGTCTTCCCTTTTTGATGTGCTGTATCTTTGTGAGTATTGTAATAAGATTGAAGCCCTAGTCCATTTTCTTGAGAGGCTTCTCATCCCATGAGCAGACTGAGTCCTTATCAAACAATGGGCCGGCCTCTCTCGTCATTTCCATACAATAGGAGATGATCTTCCAGACCTACTAAGTAATTATATTTGCAAATGTATTTTGTTGTTTAAGTGAAACTCTTTCAAATAAATTTAAAGAAGCAAGATTATATTTTAATTTATAATATTTCCAGCTTCAGTGGAGATAATGAAAAAGAGAATTATAATTTTTTAAAAGTTCATTTTAGAGATATCAACTGCAAATCCAATAAGAGGTGCTTGCTCTGCTATAAATTTGACAACTTTTTCATTGAAGAACTTCCAATGAGGAGCATTTGTAGTCTGGTAGGTTAAAGCAAACATAAATAAAGAAAATTAATTTAATATAGGATTAAATTTTAAAGTTAAAGCGATTTGATACAAGAATTCATCTATGGGAATAGAGGTGCGGCATTCAAAACTGGACAGCCAAAATATGAGATAGGGATTTTGCTCGCATGAGCAAAACTTGTCTAGATGCTCAAGAAAGCCATAACTTTGATTTTAAATCAGAAATTATAATTTCATTTTGAGGATGATTTTCAGGGAATGCACTTTTTAACAGTCTATAATAAAACTACGATAAGATTTCTTTGATTCTAATATTTTATTAATTCGAAGAAAAAAGGCATTTAATATATAAAAGGCGTCTTAAATTTTAGTGATAGTTTGGAGCTAAATCCACAATGGTATTAATTATAAGTGGGCTTTTAAATTTAAAACCTAAACTTACTTGAAATCGTAGTGGTATTTATTAAGAAGATTATTTGCTGAGAGAGGCTTGGAGGCACTTTCCAAATATTCCATGTCAGGTACTCTGAAAAACTTAAACTTAAAAACGCACAAATCATTTTTCCTATTTAACTCAGGAGAGTAACCCAGAGCTATGTACCTATTATAATCAGCTCTAACGAATTCCACAGTCGAATCAAATGCTTTAGCAATTTCCTCAAGTTAATCTTAATCTAAAGATTCCCCCTTCTTCTTTCTTATTATATCACCAATATATTGAACGCCCACCTTTAAATATATGTTTAATTAATTCTAATCACAAAGGGGGAAATCATTTTATTGCTAAGCGATTTTGAGATAATCGTCCCAAATACTTTAAATGTAGTCCCTCTGCTATCTCAAATCTATTGATTAGCAGAGTTGCTTCCCTATTTGGCAAAGTGTTATCAAGTCTTAATTTCGGTCCAGGGCGGATGAGATAACCGAGCCATGCCACACTGACTTTGAAAATTGCTTAAAAAGTGAAGATTTGTGGAAAATCTTGAGCCATTTGAAATAATAATCTTCTCTTATTTCCTTATAAATATTCACCAGTGCAAAATAATATACGCACTATGAATTATTTAGTCTTTAGAATGGAGTATTTATAATGCAAAGTGAAATCTGTCAGAGAACTCTCTGCCCATTTTGATATTTTTGACAGCCGTGTGTTAGATCGCAAATGTGGATAGCAGGGCTTAAAAGGCAGATGGCTGAAGATCTTTCCCACACAAGAGATAATCTTCATTGAAGTAAGCCTCTCTTTCCAGACTTAAAAAAAATCATCTCATGATAAATTTATATTTAAACTATGAGTGTATTCAACCATGGTAGTGTAATGAGTAAATTTTATTAAGTTTAGGAATGCAGGTTAATTCGGAGAAAGAAAGGGGTATGAATATATTTTTTCTGAGAGACTGGTTTTGGAGTTAACTTAGTATGATAACTATTGCTTGCTAGATATTAAAGAAAACACTGATCTTGGGATAGTGACAATTAAATATTTCAAGTCTAGTTAGTATATTCGAAAAAGTCTAGGATCATAGTGGGAGCAAATCTCAAAGAAACCAGAAGCAAATCTTAAACTATCAGATTATTTCCGGTTTTCGAATTTCTTCGAAAAATTTAGCCTCACTAAATTCTTTTTTAGGCCTTCAGAAGTGAAATGGAATGTAGAATTTACGATAAATAATTTTTAAGATTACCAATTTTGTGACTATAAGAAGAAATTGTATCAAGCCAAAGTAAAAGATATGTCTGTGAACTAGAGATGAAGGTCTCTTGTAAAATAATAAAAAGATATTGGATCTCTATAGTCGAATTGCTTTGACTGCTAGTGTAAGACCTGCTCCTCATAAGTCTTGAGATAAATGAATGTACCGTTTGTGGAATAATCCTCAACTCCCTCAATTTTAAAGACGGCATGTTTACCTGAGCAAGATTTTTTGCAGGCAGGTAATATCAAACTGCACTGCTTCTAAATAACAAAGATATATGTTTTATTTTTCTTAATATTTCTTATCTCTTCCCATTACAGTCCCTTTCATGGGATCGATTTAAAATAATCTTAATAATCATGTAGATTGCGGATTAGTAGAGTTTTTTCGTCTTAGCAGCATCCTCTTCGGACTCTAATTTAAGGGTTCTAACATGTTCTAAAACCATTCTCTGATTTGAGAACAGCTTAATGTGATAATCCATATTGGCTGAAATACTAATCACTTAGCCTTCCTCGAGATTAAAAAATTATTGAATCAATCTCACAAATTGTTAAAGAATTTTTCGAGAGGGAACACTGTTTATTTAGGGCATTTCTCCATTATAGAAAACCTAGGATCAGAGGCAGAAAGATCTTGAATTTTGAATTTACCGTCTATTTAAACCTCCACTCCAAGGATTGGCCCAAATACGACAGCTGTCTTGGGCACCAAAATATCACAGAAGAAAATGCATACATGTCTTTCAATTAATTATTTTAAAAGAAGAAGGAGTTACCTATTGTGTAATAGCTTTGACCTTATCCTCTCAGTTGTTGACTTTAAAGATTTAGATTTTATACCTTAACATCAATATTTTATAAATTTCACATTAGTATGAGAAAGGAAATTAAGAGAAGCAAAAAATAGCTCAGATGCAAATGATTATTACTTAAAATTTGTATTTGTATTATTAACAAACTTTATAAAAAACGACAAAATATTTCTATTTAATTTAAAAGACAGGCTTTTTTTCCGTTTTTTTTTTGCTTGCTTAATCTTATATTTCTTGCTATTTTAAGATATTAGAAAGAACCTTAAAACTATTTGTGTTGTTTGGTATTTATGAATAAGTGTAAATTAGCTGTTATAAAATGATGAGTCCTTATCCCCAGGCATTTTATATATTCGAGCACCAAATTCTATCTTTCTCTTATTTAAATTAAGTATTTAAATAAATAGAGTGGCTCTCCGCCTAGAATTCAACTTTCAAGTCTTTGGGTTACCCGCCCTTCTTGATATCTGTGATTATTGTTCTGAGGTTAGGCAGACTAAATCCTAAGGGAGAGAATCTTTTGGGATTTTCTTCTGATCTTCGAGTGACAGTATTTTAAGGCCTGGGATGAGTAGAAGATGTCGCCTTTACTTCTTTGTTTGTGATCATACTCACCACTTTCTTAAAGAAGTCTTATCTACAATTTTAGTTTAAAAAAAGGGGAGTCTTTCCTAGTGATCCATTTTTTCATGAAAATATGAAAAATCAAGATCTAGCCTAAAATTAACAGAGAACACCAATTTTTTAGTTTATATTCAAAATAAGAAGGTATATATATAGGCCATTTTTTTTATTTTAGAAAAGCAGCATTAATTTAAAAAAATAAATCTCTAAATTTTACTTTACAGAATATTCTATTTGAAAACTAGCTGTATTTTATATAAAAATATTGAAAAGATAGAAAATTTTTTATAATAATGAATTTAGATTTATAAAAAGAATATCTTATATTTTATTGGGTGCTATAAGTAATAAAAAGAATTCTTAGATTCTGATATATTAATTGAGGATATTTGAGCTTATTAAATACTTATATTAAACTTATAAAATTAATCCTATTTTTTTATTTATAAAACAGTTCTTTTGCAATTTGATTTTTTCCAAAAATAAAAAATCTTTATTTTCAAAGATCTTTTTTAATTACTCAAATAAAGAATATTGCCTGGAAAATTATTTTAATTTCCATTTTATATTAAAAAAATTGCTGTTTTTGCTATTTATAGGCTAGATCTATATTTTTCATATTTTTTTTGAGAAAAAAAAGTTGATGACCAGGAAAGCCTCCCCAAAAAAATATTATTTTTTTTTATTTATCCAGCTGGCTCCCTGATGTCTACGACAAATTTGATCCCTTGAGCTTCGGTTGTGAAGAAATTTATCATGTTTTGTTCGAACCAATCAAGCTTTCCATACAGGATCTATTCCTATATTAAAATTAAGCCATTTAAAATTTTTGGGTGAAGCACGTATCTCGAGACCTAATAAAAATCATATAATATCGACAATTTGAGGCATTTTTTCAAATGAATAACTAAAAAAGAGGTTATCGAATAAAATTTTAACCCTCTAAAATCAAATTAGGAATTTATAATGCCGAAAATTGTGATGGAAAAGAAAAGATTTATAAAATTTATATTTTTTTTATAAATGCTATAAATCATGAAGTTATTTTTAATAGCGATATCCCTTTAACTTTTTAATTTGTCAAGATAAATTATGACAAAGCAGAGATTATCTATAGCCAATCATCCTTAATCTTAACAAAAGAGAGAGAGAAAAAATACTCAAAAGCTACACTCTTTAGTTCTAAGACTTAATTTATTAATCCTAAAATTTTTTATTCATGAACAACGAGTTTATCTATGTATTAAAAAATGAACTCATTGTGGAATTCCTTTAATTAAGCTATAGCCCCAAAAATAGTTAAAATTCTTGCTTTTTAGTATTTTCTCTCTCTCTTTTGTTAAGATTAAGGATGATTGGCTATAGATAATCTCTCGGCTTTCTCATGATTTATCTTGACAAATATAAAAAGTTAAAGGGATATCGCTCTTAAAAATAATTTTATGATTGATAGCATTTATACATAAAAATATAAATTTTATAAACTTTTGCTTTACCATTACAACTTTTGGCCTTATAAATTCCTAATTTGACTTTAGAGGGTTACAATTTTATTCGATAATCTCTTTTTTATTTATTAATTGAAAAAAAAGCCTCTAATTGCCGATATTAAATGATTTTTATTAGGTCTCAGATGCGTGCTCCGCCCAAAATTTTCCATTCAAATTTAATACAGCATAGATTAAATAAAAAGATAATTGCCTTAAATATTTAAAATTTTGAGAAAGTTAAATTCTCTTATTCATCCGGGATCTATTGCTTGTCAAATAGTCAATAATAATTAATTATTTTCAATTTGAGATGCTCCAACTGCCATGATTAAATCCATTTAAAATAGTCTTTTAGCTAATTTAATTATTCTATAATTCTGATTTATAATAGAAAGCGATCGCCATTTAGTAAGCAAATTCATCAATAGGAACGGCCACTCTATTTCTAAAGCAAACAAGCCAAAACTGTATGAATTAATTTCCCTAATGAGTGATCGTAAGAGTAGTCTGTTCTTCAAAAAAAATAACAAAAAACATAATTAGATTTAAATATCTTCAAAGGCCCTTGTGATTTATAAATCAAAGAATATTAAAGAAGGTCATCTTTTAAAATTTCCTGGAAGTGATAGTTTAAATTACTAAGTAAGGTGTTTGCATCTAAACACAAATGGGCAGGAGGAGGAAGTTTTAATCAGCAAATTTATGCATATCCTACATTATAACCACCTAATTTTAAATTCAAATTTATGTTAAGATTAAGTACAAAGAAAGCAAAGAAAAATCTTATTTAAGCTTTATTTTTTAAAAAAATAATTATCAAGAGGCACAGAAGTAGAGAATGCTTTAAGAAAATACAATTAGCATCTTTATCTTATTTAGATTTGCTATTTCAATTTTGTAAAAACCTCGCATTTTTAGGTTCTTGGAATAATGTTACTTATCATATTTTTCTTCTTGATAAGTTATTTTTTAAATAGTTGAACTATTTTAATTCTTTAACGACATAAATAAATGGAATATTATGAGCAACAAGATACAGAAATCATTATATTGAGAAATATTATTACATTTTAAAATTTAAGGAGTAACTTATTTTTTAGCATCATTTAAAATAAATCATACTAAAATATAAAAAGAAGGGAAGACATACCATTCTCCTCACAAACCTGTTAGATTATTTGCTTCTTTGAAGAATAAAAATTATTTTAACTCTATTTTTAAGAATGCTCCTGTGTAATTGAGCTCTCTAAATCTCTGGAAATCTTCAACTACGAAGTCAGGTGTTGAATCATAGACTATTGCGATAAAAGATGCTTCTTCTGGAGTCAAATCTGCACCTTTCTGATAAATTATCTATAAAATATTATAGCATAATAAGTTTCATAAATTTAAATGTTGAGGCATTCCTAAGCCTTTACCTTTTATTCTTCAGCAATTTTTTTGTAGTCTTCCCAAAGTTAGGTTGATTCTACACATCGCGTTTTGAGGTTGACTGAGTTGCTGATTTGTTCTCCAATTCAGCACAAATTCATCAAGTCTTGGTTGCCATCCAAGATAGAACTAATGATAGAGCCATGCCACACACTCTGCGCCATTTGTTTCAAAAGGGATGCCTTGTGGAAAAGTTTGAATGACTTATCATGATCAGTATGATGAATCTATTCTTAAAGTGCACACAAGATTAAGTTCTATATAAATATAGGAGATATATTTGTTTAAAGTTGATTCTAACAGAGAATTCATCCCCCATTTTAATGTTCTTGACTGCAGTTTGAGAGATGAGCAGAGTGAAATCCAGAGTTAAGTCTGCTGTTTAGTACATATCTTTGTGGCATTAAAAACACAAGCTATAAAAAACGGAAGATTATTTAAAATAACTAAACATCGTAGCTCAGCTAAATTTAAACTATAAAGTGTGAATTTAGTAATCCTTATATGTAAGTAATGAAATCAAACGCTGAGATTTTATTTGAATAAATTTCAAAGAATTTTCTTGTTATTTTCATGAGAATTAATAAGTTATACATATCAAACATAATGATACATTGCTGTTTTAAGTTTTTGGATTATATTAAGATTTCTTTGGAATTCCAAGATTTAAAAATGAAAAAATGTATATATTTTTTTTAAATAGATAATCAGTGCTTGATGATGATTCTACCATACGTACTTTTTTACTCTTTAGTAGCTTTATAATTTTTTTATTGTTTATTTATGCAAGTTTTTACTTATTAAAGTCAATATATAGCTACTTATTCGAAATTTCCTTAGCTAATTAAAGATATATTTTTATTTCTGGAGAAGAAGAGTCCTATTAAATTAGAAATTCGAAAAATATTCGAAGTTTTTATAACTAATGCTAATATTAACTTCGGATATTAAAATAAAAACACAGATGGACAATTTTAGAAAAAAAATTAAATTCAAAAAAAATTATGAGTTTTTGACTTTTTAAATTTCTTTGAGGGTCAAATTTTATGATTTCAATTTTTCAGAAAATAACTAAAAATTAATTTCAAGTCAAATTTAACTAAATTGTTTTTAAATGGCGCAGGCCAAAATTTTGCTCTAAGTAAAATCTGCTCTTCAATATTTCTAAATTTTGCAGGTTTTTGATGCCCTCTTAATCTTAGAGAAATATTTCCTCGAATGTATTTACTTCGGAAGAATATGGCAATCTAAGTTCAAAGTCGAGATAATTTCATCTATTGCAGTACTTGGTCTCTTACTCTGACTTTAACTCAAAGATAAGGATTTATAAACTATTTTAAAAAATATAACATGATTTATTGGTTAAATTAAGCAAAATAATTAAAGTTCTTAGAATTTGAATGCAGAGCTTCTCCTACATATCTTGGATAAACATATATAATATACTAGTTCTTTTGAAGAAGCTTAATTCATATTAGCGCAAATGTGTCTCGGTATCTAAGAGTAGATGAAATGCCAAAAAAATTATAGTAGTCTTCAATTTGTCTTTAGTCCATAAAAAAGGTCATTAAAAAAACAATTTAAATCATAAAATTTGACCCGAAAGGAAATTTCAAAGGCCAAACCTCTTATTTCTTTTGCTTTTTTGCCCGATTTTAGGTTAGATACACGATTTTTTAGAATTTTTTATCCTAAAAAGGGTGAGGTGCATTTCCGTCTCCCCCAATTTTTTTAATAATGCATTAGAGGTAAAAAATCGGAATCATGCGATAAGAATTTAGATAACCAATTTTTTCTCATTCCAAGAATTTTTATCATGCTAAGGCAAAGGAAATATCTGAGAACTAAAGTTCGAAATCTCTATTAATTAATTTTAAAATTTATGA
>JAJKFJ010002547.1:0-25776 GCA_027382625.1 Tetmemena sp. SeJ-2015
CAACAGATTTGTGCATGACTTCATAAACCTAGACCCCACTTTCCACGCAACTAGAGTTTTCAGACGCAGCTTCTTCGCCTTTGGA
The DNA here is from genome assembly GCA_027382625.1 of Tetmemena sp. SeJ-2015. NCBI lineage: Eukaryota > Ciliophora > Spirotrichea > Sporadotrichida > Oxytrichidae > Tetmemena > Tetmemena sp. SeJ-2015. The sequence goes on from JAJKFJ010002547.1 coordinate 86, forward strand.
AGTGCTGGTGGACTTTTCTACGCCTTCTATTGATCAATCTATCTTGATTCTCAGTTAGTAAGACGATTTATATTGCTTGCGAAATACAAGACCAACCCATTCTTGATAAGAAACGAGTGGTACTCTCGCCCAGACTTGAAGCCCTTCCCAGCCATGGTTCCTCAGGAGTCAATCTCTGACTCTGACAAGATCATCATGGAGACCTATTACAAGAAGTACAGGTCAGAGAAGGAGGCAGCCAACAGAAGAAACTCCACCTGGTACAGAGTGCTCTTCCCCAATGCAGCCAAATACGAGGTCGATCACAACCCATACGTGGGTGCTCAGGGCAGAACAGTTTACAACCCCCTCGACACCAGATACGAGTCCCCCATTTCAACTGGTCACTTCAGAGATCACCTCAACGCTGCATGAGCACCTCTTCATCTGGAGAGTTCCTGGCAGTTTCCTCTACTCTTATCTTAAGTTGTATTTGGTTTGAGTTGAGTTAAAAGTTTGCTGCGATAGGATTCTCCTCTGCGATGATGATTCATTATTTAAATTGCTTAAACTTTATCAAATCAATCGTCTTATTACAAATCAATAATTTCTCAAATTTAAGCTAATTATACATTCTAATGATAGCTTTAATATTTCACTTCTCTTTTTCACTATAATTTATAAAACTTTAAATGGAAGATACAGGCAACAACCAGGCTGGCCAGTCGAGTTAAATAAATAACCCGGCAGGATCACTCTCAGCCGAAGAAGTGGTGTTGGTAGTGGATGCTGATAATAACCCAATCGGCTCTGCCTAGCGAAAAGTAGTGAGAAGTCTAAACCTGTGGCACAGAGCATCCTACATCTTTGTTTACAACTGGAGAGGTGAGTTTTATGTGCAGAAGCGATCGATGAGGAAGGATTATTGTCCTGGATATTTCGACCTCGCAAACGGAGGAGTGCAAGCTGCTAATGAAACTGACGAGCAGAATGCTCAGAGGGAGCTTGAAGAAGAGATAGGAATAACGGGTGTAGACTTGAAAGTGCTGTTGAGAGTGAAGTATGAGGACGAAAATAATAGAGTCTGGGGAAATATCTTCGGCCTTCAGTATGATATTCATGATAAAGATAACTTTTTCTTTAAATATTTGGGTTTAGTTTTTATTGATTGAAGTGAGGGACATGAAACTTTAAGAGGAGGAGGTAGAGTCAATAACTATGATGAACAGAGAATAAATCTTCTCGGCCATTGAATAAGGGTATCAGTTCACTCCAGATAGCATCTAAGCCTGGAAACAATTCATAAAGCTTGAGCATATGGCTTCTTTCCTGGACCATTTCAAGTATTAGAGAGATAAAAAGAAATACTATTGGTGATATAAGCTTGAGCAGCTGCTCATAAATCTTAACTTAAACACATGATTACTTAACATGATGTTAACTTTAATAATTGTATAAATGCTTATAAGTTTAAAAGTTTGCTGATTCATCTCTACCCCTCGTCTCTGTTCTTTCTGCTGGAGCCTCCTGACCCTCTTTAGTTAGTCTTCTCTTGAATAAAGTTTTAACTCTGGAGGACTTTGCCCACGTTTTTCATCCTCATTAGTATCTCGAGAGGGATTATCATCAACATCAACTTTAATTACAAGAATAATAAATATGTTCCATTGTGTTAGTGCATGTGTAAGTATACAAATGCATTAGTGTATTTGCGATAATAACTTTTTATATTTTTGACTTTGTCTTGTAGATTTGGGAGGTGAGTGAGTTAACGAGTGGGATCCACAGAGCTACATAAGCCAGGAGGATCAGAATCAGGAACAGGATTAGCAAGAAGATTCTGTTCTGAGACCTGGAGTCCAGTTAGGAGCTTAAGTCCTTCGAGAAGGTGTTTATCAACTTCCTCATGAAAGTCTGAATGAACTAGTTCTGAATCACAACTAAAACAAGTATGAACATAAGAGGAGAGGGAAAGTAATTAAGGGGTTAACGACATCATGATATCTGATAATCGTAATTAAAGAATGAAGGATGTAAGCCTTAAGAGAATCATTAAAGGAATGGCAATTCCTACAGGCCTGAGTTAGTTAATGATTCCTCTTAATTCACTAAGAACTTTATCCTTTCACAAATTCATGAACCACAAAAAATGCTGGCATAAATAATAAAGGCTATTATGAGCTTGGAAATCTGGTACTTACAAATGTCGAATGTCTCGTTCTGATTAATGAAAGAGTTCAAGTAGGTTTAGTTGGTGAAGTTGAGCTGACTCTGTGAAAGTTGAAGTCTCATAATTCAAATTTAAAAATGATAGAATGTTAAATGTATTCGGATAAGGTTGATCATCATTAGGTTCAAACCTTACTCAGAAATGCCGTAGGTGAAGTTGCGGCAGGTAGTTAAATTCCCTCCAAAGTAACCTGTAGCTGCTATCATAAAAAATTAATCAAGTCTGGGCAGAGATCCCCAGTCATCACGTTGTGAAACTAGTTCAGGTAGTCAGAGTCAAGGTACTAAGTGTCTGTGAGATAGCTCTACTCTAGATCGTTAGCCATCTGATACATAAGGTACGGGGACTCGGCTGCTCTGACAAAGGAGTTCTTGGAAAGGATCTACCTGGTCTTATTGTAGAGCATCTCCCTTTGTGTGTTGATGGTCTGCCAGAAGTATGGCTCTACTGTGGTAGTGATATTAAACTTGTCTGCCTGGATCTTGACTCCCTTGTTATCTATGCGTGCCATAGCGTAGTTGTACACGAAATAGGCCTCTACCACAAGAATGCAGACCACGAACTTGAGGTAGAAGCTCATGTCAGTGCGAGTGTTGTTCTTAGAAGACTTCTTCCTCTTGCTGCCGCTTCCCATTAGCCCAGAGTACTCCTCATCCTCTTACTCGAAGGCTATCTTCTGTGCATACATCTGCTCAAGATCTTCATTTGACTCGATTCCATCATCGTTAGCGTTCTCCTCTGAGGACTGGAGCTTAGAGATGAACTTCTCGCATCTCTGAGAGAGGATACGAACAGAGGAGTCGTCTATTTCGCAGAAGAGAGAAAGCACCTTATCCTTCTGCTTGTTGACAGATGTCACTACTGGCAAGAGGATGACGATTACTGCTGCCAGAGATATCACCGACAGGATAAACAGGATGGTCATTATCTCTTCCTTGCTCTCAGCTCTGTCTTTCAGCTCAGAGACATAAACTAAAGCTGAGAATTTATCTTAATTACCTTAATTGTTTTTCTTTATAAGTCTTTAGAGAGGATCAGTGATTTTAGGAAGTCGTCGAAGCCATTGTAGATCAAGAAGAACACATCCTCATTTGTTTGCTCTGAGAACTGTGAGAGCAAAAGATTGCTGACAGTGAAGATAGAGCTTTGAATTTGGAGGATAGCCTCAGTCAGTGAGAACTTAATTATCTAAGAGGAGCCCATAGTCTGCATGAAGGTCAAACTCACTTGTTTATCATTAAGCAGCGCATTATGCTCACTCGACAAATCCAGCTAGGACAAATTGATGTCATTTTGAATAGTGTAGAGCGAATTCAGTGAGGCACTTATATCTCCTATGATGTAGTTAACGAAGCTTGTCAGAGAGGGGTAGTTGTAGTAGTTCTTAAACACACCAGCATTTAGCATAATTAAAGACCTCACGTTGTAGCAGACCTTTTAAATCTCAGCAGTTCTGAGCTGCGAGTTTTGAATTACCTGGAAGTTAGTTTGAAACGCTTTGATTAACGTGTAGTTTATTGAGTAGTCCACAATAATGAACAAAGAAAAATTAAGCAATAGCGATCGCTACTATACAAAGAAGAAGCACATTTGCGGCTCTTGAAAGTCTTTGGATAGCAGGGGGCACTGCTTTGTCATTGATAGCAAGTTGGAAAGCCTTTCTACTCTTGATTGTGTTCTTCATTGAGTCAGCATCTCTCTTCCTGTCTCTCTCGTTTTCTTCATCTTTGTGGTCGTACTCATCGTCCATATCGTTTGCCATTTTGTCTTAGCCCCTACCTGCAAACAAACTTGCCACTGAGAACTATATTTCCTCATATCTTCCGCTTTAACCAATTCCAGGGTGGTTCTACATGGCTGAGGGATTCGGCTTGGAGCCTGGATCCACTCTTCTAAATATTCTCACTGCATCTGCGCACTCCTACTTCTTTCTCAAAATATTGATCATGCGTTCGATCTCGCTCTTCAGAAAATCCTTGCCTGTGCCCTCACCAGGAATAAACTTGCTGAAGTCACTAGTGTCCTGTATCATATTTAAATAAGAAGTTATTGACTCCAACTGGAGTAACAGTAGCTTTGGCAACTTCCTGAGTATTCCCTGGAGTGGGTTTCCCTCCTTTGCCTTTGGAATTTTCAGGCGCCTCTTCCATGTCATCATGGTGGTCGTCTGATCTTTCGCTCGAACCTTCTGACTCCTCATCATCGTCTAGCATAGAACCTTACATGCCATTCTCCATCCATTTTTGCGCTTTAGCCAAGTAGTTCATGTAGGTCATGTTCTACACCTTGGCTGGGATGACTTGCTATGCCCCACTCTTGACTTAGTTTTGGTAGCCCTCCTTCAGTTTCTTGAGAGCGAGGAAGTTCTTGTCTACATGGATGTCCTTGTTCTCTTTGTCTCTCAGCTCTCTACAAAATCTCTTGTAGATTGGATCGTAGCTAAACTGGAAGGCACTCTGCTTTAAGGTCTTTTAGATCTTTGCGTTGGCACCTCCGCTACCTGGACCCTTTTCCTTCTACTCTGACGATGTTTCCAATCTGATGTAGACTTAGAAAGATATGATCGCAAGGAGATATTTAACTTTGTTTGTGGTTTAGTATCCTGGATTAGGGTTCTCAAGATTTTGAGAGTCAAAGTGGATGTCGAGCATGAAGCAGTTGAAATTAGCTTTCTTGTCTGAGCGAGGCACTATCTCGAAATCCCACTGCTGGTTACGCTCGTTTCTCTCGTTGGTGTTGAGGTCGTCCTCGTTCTCCTCATCCTCATCGTCTGCCTCCTCTATCTTCTCCACGTTCTTCATCAGGTTCTGCTTCTTATTAAGCATGTAGCTGCTTTATTGCCCCAGTTGAGTGAAGTGCTAGCTCTGAGAAGGTCCGTAGCCAGCTCCATCTTGGAGAAGAGCATCTTCCTCATCTTCAATCATAGAGATGTTGTAGCCGCCATTCATCCCCTTGGAGAAGGTGTTGCCACCGCCGTCGTAGTTCTCATCGAACTCATCTGCGTTCTCCTCACCTTCCGCCTCTGCCTCATCGTCCTCATCATTTCCGTTGTTCTTGTTCTTGTCGATCTCAATCATCTAAGGATAAGCATACTCAATCTAAGAGCCTGTCAAATCAATCTGATGACTCTAATTAATGAGAACTGATAGTAGTTGGCTCCAAACAAAGTTGGAAGCAGTGCTTGTATATCAAGCTTGGCTTTCATCTTCTGAAACTTAGCCAGGTCAATCTCAAGCATTTAGATGCAGCTGCTGCTGATATCAATAACTTCTCTGTTCTTGTCGAGTAGCAAATGAGCAACGTTCTTGTTTATGCCGTTCTTCTCCATTTTGAAAGTGGCTACGAATTGGCGGCCAGATAGAAATGAAGGCAAGTTCTTCACTGAAAGCCAGAGAGGGAACACAAATCCAGAGAAGTGTTTTCCAAATACCTGTCTCTCCTTGTTTGATAGTAGATCAGGAGGCTTTTGAATAGCTTGTTCAAGGAACTTCTTGTGGTACCTTTCTGAAACATAAAGTCTTTATTATCATCATTAAGCTTATTTGACTTTCTCTTACTTGAATTTGCTTTATTATTGGGCATGAGCACCTCTACATCATGGTTGACTAGATCATCTTTCTTGGAGTAGCCAAAGAACCTGCAGACACTCATGTTGCATTGAGTGATAATTCCTAGTCTAGTTTAATGAAAATTATTATTGATCAAAGCAGAATGCAGTCCATCGTATTTGTCTAATGATGGGAGTTAGTCTCCCATCCAGAACAAGTCAGTGTATCTGGGGCTCATTGTGTTTCCAGATCTCATGAATGCAACTATCTCCTTGCCCTGCTCTCCAATCTCTTCTTGAACTTCCCTTGTGACTTTGGCCCAGTAGTAAGGGTACATGTTATGATAGAGGGAAGCATCCATCCCTGAAGATAGAGTCACATTGAAGGGAGCGTATTCTCCAAAGTCTTGCATCCAACCGAATGATCTGCCCTCAGTAATCAGGTTATCTTTGATTCAATGATATCCACTGATGCTCTTTAGCAAATATGTCTGATTCTGATTGTCCATGACAAAGTATCTTTATCACTAAGTTTCTGTTGATTGCTGGATCTCCAGTCAGATTGGCAAAGTAGGGATTAATATAAATCATAGGCTTCACACCATCATTCTGCCACCCATCTACCATTTATCATCAGAATATCTCAACTATATGAAATAGATTTCCAGTTCCACATGAGTCTAGTACCTTCCATGAAGTCCTTGGTGCCAACCCAGTCTTGCATCCAGACTGCAACTATAGGCACTCCAGCACTCTTTAGAGTGTTATAATTCATCTACACCTTGTCTTACCCACAGTCAATTCAACAAACACATTTTAAAACTGAATCAACATTCCAAAACAAGAACTATAAACGTTTTTTGTCACACCAGTTGCTGATGAGTTGAAGAGCATTCCATAGTTTTATTTTTCCTAATTTTGAAATTAAATCGTTTAAATAATTTGAATCTATATGAGCGCACAGCTGTCTCTTCAATCTGTATTTTTATTATATAATGTGAGCATTAAATACACCTTGGTTAGTCCTGATGAAATCAGAGCCTATAAGAACTTCCCAAGTCCTCAAGAAGATGATGCTGCTTTAGCTAGGAGCATCCTCAGAATGGAGATTTAGTAGACTCAGAGAAGGACTCAAATCTGGGTGAGGATAAAGCCAGATTTATTAGTTTCTCAAAGACTTCAACAGCTGATGAGGAAATCTATGGCATGGGACTTCAGTATACTGTTTGGAACTATGAAATAATCGAAAAATAAGAATTGTAAATGGATCTAAGATGGAGCTATTCTTGGTCTATAAGGTGGGTATACAAATATAACTCAAAATTTTCTCATTATAGATTTTTAAGTCTGCATTGATCGGCACTTTGAACGGAGGTTTAACTGGTTTCTCTCTTTGCCATTCAGATATAGAAGGACTCATATTTTATCTCTCGACAACTATGGGTTGAAGGTAACCAGAACCAAGGAAGTGCTCTTGAGGTGGATTGAAATGAGCACCTTCTCAGATCCAATAATGAGAACTCACCCTAGCAACAGACCCACTCAGAATTTCCAAGTTTAGGATGGATTAATGTTTTCAACTGCTTAATTCTTTGCTCACTTCGTGAAGATTCACGTTGCTCTCAAGGAATATAAGAGAAAACTTTTGGTACAGTCCAATCTCTATGGCTTGCCCATGACTAGATCCTTGCTTTTGGAGTTTCCAGCTGATCCTCTAGCTAGATAGGTCAATGATTAATTCATGCTTGGAAAACGAAAAAAGTTGGTGAGAGGTGTATCTTCCTCAAGGTGAATGAGGAGTAAATAATCTTTATGAAATAATCGACACAAAATTCTCAATCAATTCTAGCCTTTTGACTTTAATCAAGTCAATTAAATCCATTCTTGATACAGTAAGTAATCAATAGTTATAAAGAAGATATATTTGATTTTTTCATTCTAAGAAGCTGATTGATGAATTGACTTGAATAAAAAATAATTGAGAATATCTAGAGCCTCTTGATCACTTGTGAGGACAAATACAGCAGGCTTTCCAAAAGGACATTCAATAGTTAGTTTCATGCCATTAGAAGGTGAGGAGAAAGTTTAGTTGTCCCAAACTTTAACCCATTCATAGATTATACTCATAAACCTCTCTCTTGGTATCTCCCACTACGAAAATAGGCGCTACAAGAATATTTCCAAGCATTTTAAATTACCTCTAATCACAATTAAGCAGATTCCTTATCGTCCTAAACTGTTATACTCACATAAAAATCTTTTGAGAGATGTGTAGCCTCCGATATCTGAATGCAAACATTTTATTTGATATTTATGTGATCTTATTTACTTATCTTTGATGATTTACTTAAGCCATTCCACAGCCTAAGGGTTAGTAAAATCCACCATTGCAAATTCGATACTGATGCTCTACCTATCAAAGTGAAATTCAAAGTATCCATTTTGAACTCCCTCCTCGAACAAGTTTCATTAATTATCTTTGCATATGGAATTTCCCAATTCAACCATTTAGTCCCATTAAGGATATTGTTGCCTATTCAATTTCCAAAATTATAAACCTATCCATTGACTTTTGTCTTACCCACCTTTAATATATAGATCCATTCAGGCAGAATCCTCATTCTACCAATCAGAGCGGAAACTTTTTGCACTACATCTTTAGTAGTGTTTCCTAGAACAAGATATCCCTACACTGAATAAATACACTTGCATTGAATTTTAGCTTAAGAACTCAGATGAATTTGCCTGACTGAAGTCAATTAGCCCAGTTTCAGAATATTAATAATCAGAGTGATGATATTTATTCCATAGTTTTAATTGGAGATGAAAGAGTAGGTAGGTGCATAAGTTGTGAGCTGATTGCCTCCCTGATTATGATTGAATTCATTTAGAAGATAAGTTATTGGCTATAGACCTCTGCCTATACCTCCTTCGGAGGTCAATACAGGTACCTAATGACCTTTCAAGTTCCAAATAAGAGCATGTATTATATTCATTTGCTGAGATATTTAAAGAGTAATAATGCTCACATTAGCCTGGGTGGTCTCATTTCCAAATTAATTTTGAAGAGACAGTAGATTTAAAGCTCATATAGACGGCTGTTTAATTATCGGATGAGAGTTAGCAAGACTAGACTTCAGACAAGTACTAAATGACCTTGGGTGGTTGCTGAATATCACCTCCTTGAATAATAGAGTCCCTTTTGAAGTCTCCGTATCCTATTTTTAAGATATCTCCAACTGAAGTGTACACTACTTCCTCGCTTGTTCTAAAAATTATTTAAGTTCCTTTTTCCTTCTACTATATCTGCTACTTACTCATTTACTTTCTGTCTGATCTAGATCCTGCAAAAAGCATATGCAGATAGCGAGAATGTGTAATCTCCAAGCATTTGTTCCTGAGCTTAGGCAAAGTTTAAAGAGGATAAACTTGCTAGGCTTAAGATTGCGCAGACCTTTAAAGTTTTCAGTCCTCGACAATTTGGCATTAATTTAGATATAAATTATTATAAAAAAGCATTCTATTAGTACCTAAAATATCCCTGTAATTTATATAATTTATAATATCTTCTTCTTATGTGTAATTTATAATAGTTGTGAAAAAATATATCCACTATCAGTTCTAGAATAAGACAGGCTCAATTTCCATTAAAATTTATTTGATAATTAAATGTGGTACCTTGCGTAGATCTTGGGCATGAGTTATGAGTGATTTATATATACTTGATTATTCCTAGTCTGTCCTACTCCCCAGAGATGTAAACACAAGGACTTCCATCAGGAGCGAACGAGCTCATGTCTGAGGAATCCTCGTGCATGTTATTAAAGTCAAAGTTTACTCTAGACACGGCTGCTTCTTTTGCCTTCTGAAGTTGCTCATTTCCCAGCTCCTTGTCATTCAAAATCTCTATCAAGTAAGATGCATAGAGCCGAAGAGCCTATTATAAAATTTAAATCAAAGTCTTAGGAGTTTGAGTACTTTGCTAAGTTAGTTTCTTCCACTAGTCTTCAACTTATTGTATAGAGGCATTAATCCTGGAGCCTTGATCACTCAGTCTTGCTAAATCTGGAGAGTCGTCCATCAGATGATTCCAAAATTCAAAGTGTAGGAGAGAGGACTTCTCAATGTTAGACTTAAACTGACTGAAGTAGTTTTCAAAGTTAATTGCAGCCACGTAGTCCAAACCACTACCTGAGGATTCTGAACCCTCATGAAGTTCGTCCTCTATAATATGTCTATATCTAAAGATCATGAACTTAAAAATGAAATTCATTAATAAAACTGCTGCTCAAAACTTGGTCCTGACTTTTCAGCCACCATCAATTCCTTCAAAGCGTCTTTCTTGTTATGCATCCTATAGAGTAAGAACTGAGCATATTCTATCTTCATCTAGCAATCTTGCGGGAATCTCTTAATGCCCATAGTGTAGAATAGCTTGGCCTGCTACAATAGAAGCGGATGGCTTTCAAGGTTTGTAATTTGACTCTTGTTAGTTATACCTGTGTAAGCTGTTTGATTTTGGCCAAACTGTCCATACTGCTTCTTCAAGTCTTTTTACTGTTGCTTTTTAAAGTTCTTGAGTGGGCAGTTATCTAGTAAGCAATACTCAGCGTGGTAATTCACATAGCCTTTGAGCGTTAGAGCTGAGTCTCTTGATTCATCTAACCCAAAAATATAGTATAAGACTGAAGTAAGATTTACCTCTAGTGTCGATGAGGTGCATATAGAATTGAATTTGATGCAAGAGGGTCTGTGCGTTATTGAAATTTTTGTTGGTCCCTGTGAGTAGAATGGACTTGCGTTTGTCCGGGATGTTCACCACTAAGACGATCACGAAAGGAATTCCAAGGACAAAAACTGCTAGATTAGCAGTGAAGTCCACAAAGTAAACCAAGCAAGAGAATAGTAGCACGCTATTAGTCCAGAGAAATAGCCCATTCAATATGTTATAGAACTATAGTCATAATAAGTATCTGGGTGTCATTAAGTTAGAAAGCTATTACTTTTTAAGTAGATTCCAAATAGTAGGGGCGTTAAGAAACGGTGATGGCAAAAACTGTTGCAGAGCCAACGAATAGAACCATACTCAGATAGAAGTAGTGCTCTTCGCTCCGGAAAAAGGTAAAGGAGAGCACATAGAAAAACTTTGCTATAAGCATCAGTTAGTTCGCCAGAGAGTTCTATCTATTCCAAAGTTGATAAGATAGGCAATTCTTCTTACTTTGCTAGTGGGTCCCTACCAATTCTAAACTCATAAGAACACTGAACTATGAAAAAGGCGAGAGACATGAATATTAGAATGATTATGTAAGAGACTACAACGTGCAAAACGTGTATCCCTTAAAAGCATTCCACACTTTGATAAACCTCATTGACCAGTATCCCATCTATTGTCTTGCATCTTGAGAAACTCATGAATAACTCTATAATAATCAATCAATCTCAAGTCTAAGGATTACCCAAGAGTGGGATGTAAAGGATCGTTATGATTAATGTGCATCCATAACGTAGGACTTAAATGGGCCAAACAAAGGCAAATTTTCTGTTCTTATAGGAGTAAGCCACGTAAATGAAGTCTATGATTATTAGAAAGACCAGGAATATGCACACATAATAGACGATAATATATACATCCCAGCTTAGCTTTTCCAGCCAATAAACTATTCTGAAAGTTGAAAGGAATGAAGTCACATAAGATATTATAGTGTCTGATTTCCAAACCTCACTCAGCTAAAAAGGAGAATTAAGCATTATGGCTTTTAATAAACTCATCAACATTATTCTTAGTTGAAAGAAAACTTACAGAGGATTCAAAAGAGTAGGAAATGAGTTGAATGAATTGAATACACAGGATGACTCCAAACTTCCAGAGAGATGATTCATTATTCTTGAGGAGGATGTAAAAAACTCCAAAGATCATGTTCATAATTTCGTCCTTGATTTTTTCGAATTGAGTTTTCTCATCTTCACGAGAGCTGTCTCCTTTTCGACGCCCGTACACCTTAGCGTCTCTCATTTTGTTTTACGATTTTATATTCGAGCTCTATTAAAGTTATAACTTCTCTTATATTTTCTTGTTAATAATCTCCTGATCTTACTTAAATTGGGATTCTTGAAATTTAGTAGTTAATGACGTGTGTTGGAATATAGAAAGTAAATACGAATGCAGGGGCTAAAAATAAATAATTTGTCTCATCCTTAGAGATAGAAGAATCATTATAAAATTAAAATAATTGTGCAATTTTTAAAATGTAAGGTATCTTTATATTTTTTGAGATTAAACTTTTCAAATCTATTGGAGAATTGTGTATTGCTATTTTTAAATGGTTTTAAATACTTTTAACTATTTATTTAATTTTTATCATTAAAATATTTATATTTGTTTGTTTTTTTAAGAATGAGAAATAGGATTTCGAAGTTAATGATAAAAGTGAAGGAGGAAATTGAAAGCATTTTATTATTTAAATTAATAAGTGTAGAATGAGCATAAAATAAAAATATATAGAGAGAAAAGGAAGGATATAATATTCCCCAATCAATTATTTAGATAAATTAATCATATAGATATATAATAAATACTTGCTTCTATAAATAATTTGTAGTTAGTACTTATTAGAATTTTTCTATATAAGTTAACAGAAAATTCTATATTTTTGAACTTTTAAAATACAATGACGAACTAAAATTTATTAAGTTTAGAAAACTGAGAAATTTGAATTATGCTTTACATTTTATTATAGATTTATTTATCACCAATACTATGTGCGGCCTGACTCGAGAAATAAAATAGCAAACTTAATAATCAAAAATATAATCCTCTCTAGTAGTTATATAATTTTAAGAATATTTATAAATCATAGGTTGAGCCAACAAACATTTTCAGGACTCTACACTTTTTAGGGTTGAATTAAGTAATTTATAATATCGCTAAATCAATCTTTAAAATTTAGAAAGTGAATTTAAATTGAATTTGATATGCTTCAAATCTAAAATATTGTAGGCTTTTATAATAAACAAATGTAAATTTTTTGGCAAGCAATATTAGTGAGTTTCGGCACGTATCAGTCTGAAATTTATTCAATAAAAGGAATTAAATTTACAAATTGCTGTTCGGCTTAATGAGTGTGTATTTACTGTGATAGTGGGTTTGAAGTAATATTACATAAGTGGTGGTAATATAAACAGTGGCCAATTCTTAATTTAATTTGAGCACTTAGATCGGCGAAGAAAATCCCTCATCCGCCATCTGACAAATGTGCACTTCAAATAATCCGTTTTCTGGTTGAGATGTCAGCGATTCCACAGACTTTGCTAGTGTTGTTGAATTTTGTAAAAAACTAAGGTAGCGGCGCTTTCTAAAACACTTAATTTTTAAAATCGATTCTTGATCTTTTGGATCATGTCTTTGGTGGCGCCCGGATTTCTTGATCGCGAGGAAAATTTAAAAGTTCGGTTTTCCTTCTTGTAGATCTTGTAAATGGTCTTTGCAGTCGAATATTTCAGCTTAAGGACTGCGGCGGCGTCCTTGATACTTGAACGCTCCACTACTACCATCTCCACGAGACGGTCTCGGATCTCGTTAGGGATCTTGTTATAAACTCAAATCGAAATTCAAAATAAATATTAATTGCTCTAAAAAGAAAAAAATCGTTTATGTGCCCTCTAAGAAACTTTGCATAATAAATTGAACTAAGTGAAATCTCAAGATTATTAATTATGCTTCATATCAATTTTAAACTCAAAGTTAATTTATTAAACTCCTGAAATGTATTATAAGAAGTCTTAGAATATATTGAATTATTTTTTTTGACATTTTTCATTTAATTTATCTTCACATTATATCTATATCAATTATTGAAAAGTATATTTCAATCTTAAAATTGAGTTATTTTATATTAAGCAAGGTTATCCTATTTCTTATTGTATTAAATGCTCTAATTAGGAGGAGATATAATTAATTTTATTCAAGGAGAACTAGAATAAATGCGATGAACCAATCATAAGGACAACTCAAACTCCAGAACTTAGACAGACTATTGGGAGCTTCTTATATTTAATTCTGATTGTCTATTTTTTGATACCTATCATTATCCTCTCATTGATTTTCCGAAAATTCATTGCTTTAAAAAAATCCTCAAACAATATTTATTTCCAATATCTCTCTCTCGCTATACAAATTAATTCCAGCATTTAAATTCTATCATAATCAACATAATCGCTTCTTAAATATCTTCATTCTTATCATATCAAATTCTCATTTTAATAAGTTCATTTCTTGCCGTATAAAATGTGCTCAAGCTTTTTAACTTTGCGCTTGAGTTCTTTGTTTTCTGCGAATAGTCTATCAGTCTCACCCTCCATGGATCTAATCTCGTTATATAAACTGTCCCTCTCTTGTTCAAAATCACCCTTTGCCTATCTTAACTTCTCATTTTCCATGGTGCAAATCTCAACCTGGTATCTGTCTCTATGGACTGTGCCCTCTAGCTCTGCTCTCTGCAATTTCAAACCCTCAGTTTCAATTTACAGCTGTTGACCAAGTCTACCTAACTCAAGAGTCTTAGAATCAAGAAGGGCTCTCATATCAGTCTAAGTCTTCTCATGCTCTTACTTCACTCTTTCCTTGGTGCGTTCATACTCTGACTTTAACATAGTCTTCTCCTCATCAAATTGCCTCTACTGCTTCGAGAGATAATACTCATGCTCGTTCTGTTGTCTCTTGAGTCTATCCTCTAGCTCCTTAGTTTTATTCTCAAACTCTTCGTATGCAAGTTGATAGTCCTTTTCTACTTTCTGTTAAACTCTGTGCATTAAATAAGAAGAGTATAATATCCATGGCTGATACTTCTTGAGTCTCTTTCTATATTCCATCTTCTAGTTCTTGAATTTGAAGTTGGAGTTAAGATATTTGGTAGTCTTTCTGCGAAATGGTCTCGCGATAATGGCGCTCGTTCTCGGAAAGTTCAAGCTAGAGCTTATCATTAAACCTTCTTTCTGCTTCGTCTATTTGAGATCTCAATATGATAATAAACTTAATGATGCGAAAGATCTCACTCTTTGTACTTCAAAGTCATGACCATTTTTGAGGAAGATATATTCCTTCTCTAGCTCGAGGTACTTAGACCTATACTCTTCTGCCATTCGTTAGTAGTAGATAGTCAAGTCTCCGTTATTTTGGCCTGCCTCTATCGCTCCTCTATGTGAGAGGGAACCTATGCTTTAAGAGTGGCTAAGCTAAGGTTAAGGCTAGAATTAGCTATTAGTCATGCCAAGGGTGGGAGTGGGAGCTTATGAACTCAGATGAAGTTAGCTAGTTTGATGCAGAATTTGGGGATTTGCAAGAAATGCAGGTTAAGACTAAGAATAGCCTAACCTTGACGATGAGGAAAGTGAGGAGGTAGGGATGTGCTAAGACTGACCAAACTAGTTTTCTCTTGGTGATAGAAGGCCTCCTCTTTCTTGTTACTGCAAATATATCATACAATTAGTTGAATTTCAATGATAAGTTCTATTTCCTATATAATTTTTATTAAAAATATTGAGATCCTTGAATATTATAGTCTGTGCTCTTGACTCTTAGAGGAGATACGCTCTCATTTCTCAAGGACCTGTGAGGATCTTAAAGCTGGATGGGCTCATTTTATCTAAGATAATTAGGTCCTAGTCTTTCATTGGAGGATTCTCTAAGTCTTGATGACAACAAAGTAGTTTATGGAACATCATATCTCTGTTGCGTTAAAGTTTGAGTATACTGAGGAGGAGCTTGGTTTTATAACTGAGATGGTGATAGCATACCATCTCTTAATGGAATAATTGTAAGGTATAAGTCTTAAACAAATATTTCTATGATTAATGCGGAGGTTGAGGCGGTATCGTAAAACGCATTAGTTGGGAGGGCAAAGTTTTACGAGTAGCCATTAATCTTTTGCACTATGAAAATTTATGATCGAATTTATCTTACTGTCAAGCTTTGGGAAATGAGGAGATGCTCTACTCCCATCTGCGAGAGTAGGTTACTGGTTAAAGTCCTAGGACCCATACTATCTGCTGCTCAAAAATCCAGTAGGCTGATAGTTCCTCAGTGGACTCTTGCTTGAAGCATCATTATACTTCTATCTGAGTGGAGACGCTAAAGGTTACTGCAAAGTTTAATGCATTGGCTCTACAAACTGCTTTAAAATTACATTGATTCTTACATCTCTGATCTATCAAAGGCTGCTTGTTGTTTGAAAGACTAAGAGTTTAGGCAAATTATGGAAGTGGGTTCTGAAAGTTAGATTATGAACTTTCGAACTTAATTGTGATTCTGGTGTGAGTTTCCTTATCAAACATTTTGTGATAGGACTTGTCGCAATCGTAGCAATGCTTCATAGACCTCTGCAGAGTTCCACACTCCACGCACTCTAAAGTTGCTGGAGCCTATCTACATCTGTCACACTTATCGTAGTCTAGAAAAAATGTGAGATTAAATTTCTAGCTTTGTAGTCTGATGATTAATAGTAACTTGTTTTTGACTTACTGCGAGCGCTCATTTTCGGTTTATGCAATTCAAATTATTTATAACGAACAAATTTATCAATCATATTTTGGCATAATGAGTGATCATCACAAAGAAGAAATAATTTATGAAATAATTGAGAGAAGAAAAAATCTAAATCTCGAAGGATTAATAATTATATAGTGAGTGAGTGCGCATGAAAGAAGATTAAAGGGATGATTGATGAATGCATCCTCGTTTTAATTTATTGAAAAATAATAAACTCCTCACCAGAGGATTCAGCCCTTTTCAACTATCTCAGTGATAGCATCAAATTAATTTCTTCTATTCATGTAATGGATATTCTCGTATTTCATTCAGTTTGACAGTTCAGCCTTCCTCATCTTCTCTTGTTATTTTCAACTTACTAGCATTTAAAATTAAAGTGAATTTGAGTAATCTTTAATTATAAATATCTCTCATTAATTATGCTTTTAAATATACTTGATATATATATGATATTTAGTGTTGTGTGTGTAGCATTTGAGCTTGAAAGTATCTATTTTATTAACCTAAGAGAGTGTTCTACTTCCCATAGGTTACCTGTCATATGATCATAAATGGCTCTGTAGAAGAGTAAATCTTAGTTTTAAGACCAAAGTATTGCCTTGCTCTCACAGTCTCGAATTCTTTTCCTACTTGATCTAAGTAATGCTGGCTCTTTAACTCATACCAATATTAAGAGTGACTTCTCCATAAACTCCACTCTTTAAATAATTAAAATTAATGATTTGAGATTAAAGAGTGTTTTAAGATAAGTTTACCCTTGAGGAGTTACTTGTCCAGGGGAGGAGGAGTTGTAATAAATTAAATATAACTTTTTTATTATTCAGCCAATTATCAATAATACTCCCAAAATGAATGAAGTCAAACTGCATATTGAAACTAGTAGAGTTGAAAAAATTCTAGACTAAAAATTAATCACAATCATCAATATAAGAGATCTTATTTTTACTTAATTAAGCGTAAGTTTCGATTTAAGAGACCAGGGAATAAATTAGTAGCTCTATTCGAGTGATTTGAGGATTAGCAATTTGTAATTTGAGAGATCCTCTCAGGCGTTAATTTGATTATAGGAGTTGGAGCAGCTGAATATTAGCGCAAACTCTATTGATCCTGCAATACAAGTTAATAACAGTTAGCTCTACTCTGAACAAAATTACACAAAATATTTAGACATTTAAAGTTTAAAAAGTTTTAATTAGACTAGCAGTAGCATGCTATCGGAATCATTGAATAAATTATATATGGTTTCGCCAAGGAAAAAGTAAAATCAGTCTCCTCCAGTACTAAAGATTTTAAGATTATATTTAAATTATTTTTGTTGGAATAAAGATGGAAGGCACAAAGACCGCAACGGGTGAAAAAGATGAAGAGCAACAGCTAGTTCTATAACAGTAGAATAATAAGAAATTATAGTTCTAACTGTAGAACTGGAAAGTGAAATCGCAGAAGCAGCCTAAATAATTACAGCCTCCAATAATTAATACTCAATAAATCCATGCCTCTTAAAACTAGAGTAACCTGTAGAAGAAAAGAATAATCCAACATCACACATACACTCTCCTTATTTCATTACTACAATTTTAAGTATCACAATTTGAGTTAACCATCGAATTACAGTTCAAATCCATAGTAAGCTTAGGGGAAGCAATCACCATTTATTAAGCGAATGGAGACAGTAGACTGGAATTAAAAGGGTTCGATTATTTAAAAGTTACATAGACTTTATCATAATATCGATGAGTGGTCAGTTCTAAAATGGAAATATTGGTATTGCACAAAACTCAAACGCTCCATAATATAAAGGCCTGCTCTTGCGAGATATTGGAGTCGACCTCTCTCAGATCCTTTAGCAAAATACCGAGCACTCACTCGGTAGTAATACAAATTAGACTTTCGCAAGTGGCGGGGTGGGCAGAGGCGACAGTACATTGAATCTAATTTAGCACATGACTCCCACTAAAAATCTTGCACAGAGTTCGAAAATTAAAGCAGTTTTGAGGCCTGAGTAGGTGGGGGAGCCACTCAAAGAACCTCAACAGAATATTTAATAGTAGTACTCTGGCCATAGGAATATAACTCAAAAAACTCAGAATGATGCTGCCGCTCTTGACTATGACTCTTCGCAAACTCAGTTAAAAAAATATCTAAGTGAATCTAAAATTTTCAAAATTTTGTGTTTCCCGTAATTCAGACCAATGAATCAGAATAGCTTAAAGAATAGTGGTCGACGAGGAAGAGTGGGAATGGGAGCTTCACTTTGAATTAATAAAATAATCCGATGCTGACAAAAAGATTTACTCTTAACGCATTGTAACCCAAGAATCGCCAGCAAACATTTACGCCCCTAGAAAACTATCAATACGAGCCTCCTTCCGCCGCACAGTACTACTCTGCAAATGGAATTTAAAGCAATTAGTTTTAAATGAATTTTTTATCTGTAATAATTTAGAGTGAATATAAAGAATGCCGCCTCAGTTATAAAAGTAAATAGAACTCAGAAAGTGATCTGGAGCCCTGACGACATAAAGACTTTGTAATTAAAGAAGCCAGAACTTAATTGGGTAAGTCATAATTTATTATAAATTAAGCACTATCTAGATAACCTTCCCTCTCTTTAAAAATTTTGGCTTCTTAAAACCAGCTTCCCCAATTTTTAAGCTTATTTTTACTTTTATGTGGGGGACTAAGTCTCTAATTTTTAATTTATTCTCAACCTTCTTAAAAGTTGGTGTTCTGATTTGGCCTAGCCCCTTCTAATAAATAATGGCCCTTTAATTTGCGTTTGCTTTTAAAGGCGGCTGAAGAAGTAGCCACCACCACAACCTCTGCTCAATATTTATTAAATACCTATTTTTGGATAGCTACTCTCCTGCCAAATAAAATTTATAAATAACTTATTTATTGATCTCTTGGACGTCCCCGTAACGACTCTTTATTCCATCAAGGATGAAAAATGAGGTAAATAGCTGAGAAAAGAGGGGCTGAACAAATATGAAGTTTCTAAGCAAATAAACTTCAAAATTATATTACTTGTTATTCATTCTAACCGGATTTCTGATAATAGACCTTAACAATCAATAAATAACAAAATTTAATCTATGAATAATCTTAATGAGAATAATTTTTTTTGAATTAAGTCTGACGCCTCGACTTTTTCGATTAATTTAATAGCAACTGATGATTTATCATTTCATATAGATCTTTAATATTGCACAATTATAAATCAAAGAACTTCACTGTAAGCTTTATAGATAAATTAACTCTTTTCTTTAAACTATTGAATAATGTGAAGAATAATTGCATTCAGAAGCAAATAAATTACTTCCAGCTTGACTCATCTCCCTAGAGCACTACTCCTCTAAAATCTAGCATCGCCGGTAAGAATGGGGATTCAAGAAAAGCTGGATTGAATGGGAAGCGAGCAGTGATTATCATAGCTCAGGAGTAGATGCTTCCTCATCAGAATTTGGTTACTACTCTCCACCCCCTTTTCAATTAGCAAGACTCTGGTAACTCCCACTCATCCTTCTGTAGAGATTCAAAAATATTTTATTTTCATACACTTCATCTCATTTAATGTATGATTCACCACTTTTAAGGCGAACCAAGAGTTTTGACTAGAATCATCTACAACCACTCAAGAAACCCAAAGCCTAAATCCAATACATGCAAGTCAAATATATTTGACACTTAATGATTAAGTAGTGCCCAAGCAGCTCAAAAACAGGAATCTTGGTGGAATAGGCAGCGGCGATAAAAGGAAAACCGCAGTGATAACAAACAGAGCTCACTTCATGAAGAAGCTTAGCAACTCAAGCATCCTCGGGAGATAACAGAGCAGCGTAAATTCTGTTATTTCAAACAACACGACCAACCTCAACTTCACCATTAATTTCAACATCAATCATGGCAATGGTGTTTCGTAACCTCTATCTGCCAACCTTGTCAATAAGAAAAGCACAATTAGGGGTGATGTAAAAATACGCTATTTTTAAGGTTTATAAGGGCGAAGCACAAGGAATAGCAGGTGAGAGCAAATTAGCGAGGAAAGATACTGTCAAGAGATAATTTGTTGATTTAGAGAGATAAATTTATTACTTTTTGTAGATAGAGCTTGTTTAAAAACGAAACTATAGACGATGGTAAAAAGAAACGCAAGCGGCGAAACAGGTAAATCTGAGGAAGCTCGGCCTCTTTCTCAAACTCCTTTTCCGAAGCTAGTCTTATCAAGAAGGAGACAGTTCTGAATGTAATAACTCTATTTTTAACAGTGCTGCTCACTCAGCAAGTGATTAAGGAAATTATGAAACACAGCAATAGTATTAGCAAGCAAACCCATATATAGGAGCAGTAGAACTCCTCCTTAATTTAGCAGCAGAGCTCCTAAGACAGCAGCATTCAAGAAGATAATTACCTTTCAAGCAGTTTAAACAGTGCTACTGCCAAAATTTAAACCACAAATAATGCTGCTGGTGGATCTAAGAATCGACAAAATTTCTTACCTCCCTAGCAAAATATCTCCTCAAAACCTTCCCCCACTATAATCTAATATCAATTAGCTGATAACAAGCGAGTAAATAAGCTTGGAGGTGGTGGTCATCATCTCAAGAAAAGAATTAACAAGGGCGGGGATCACTAATTCAATCGCTAGCAGACAACAAAGTCAAAGTTTGCAAAGTAGACAGAGGAAAGAGAACACGAGAGTTGGGAATTAAGTAGCTCTAGTTTTAGAGATTCAAAAAGTTCTGGAAACAGCAGTCTGAGCAGTAATCGTTCTTCGGAAATTAAAAATATTAATAAACGCTAAGGAAAGAACAAGGATGGATAAGATCAGAAAAATGAAAAAGCAAGCGAGGAATAATTGGGCAAAATAGGTAAAAAGAGCAGGAAAAATGATAATTAAGCAAACAACAGTACAACTCAGGTAAGCTCAAAGAAGGTCAACAACTATTCTCAGCAACTACTTATTAATTCAATTTAATTGTTGAACGTTAGGGTAAAGCTAATATACTAGCATAAGGATAAAATCCGGTGGTAGCTCAAATACTCAACTAATTTGAGCGCTTTGACTCTCTTAAGAAGGAAAGAGAGCTTAAGCAAAAGATAAGCACTAAAAAAATAACCAGTTAATAGCAACTAGATCAATTTTCCAAAAATAAGAAGCTTGCACAAGGCAAAAACTAAGATTTGACAAGCTAAGGTATTAAACCAGATCTAGTTGAGAATTTCAATAATGGAGAAACAAAGATTAATATATTCTTCTACCACAATTAATCGAAGTCACCCGAGGCTCGAACAAACAAATCGAATGCATCTAAGAAAATTGACGACGACTCTCAAAATGAGACTGCATTAATTTAATGAGAGTAGTATTTAAATTTTCGTTTTTTGCATTTAACAGCTTGATGAAAGGAAAGAACAAGAGCTAAGCTTCTACCTCAGTATTTACTTCTTCTTACAATTAAAATTCATCTCTGAATCCATCTGTGAGTCTATAACCTACTGACTTATAAGTTAATATCACAACAGCGACTACACAAGAGGTGGAGCAAAAGAAGAAAATAAGCAAGTGGAGGAAACTGAGAAATATACTTTCAAACCAACTTCAATTTTTAACTTATTAAGATAAGGGGTTTATTATTGGAGGCCTTTTGAGACTAAGAAGTTAGGAGGCTATATAAATTCTATCTCCTGAGTAACTTATTGATGAAATACAAAAAGTTTACTAACCCAAGCAAATATTAAGGCCTCCTCAAAGAGCTTAGTCATTGCTCAGAGTTCATTCGAATAAAATGCTGAATCTCTCTTCTATATCTTTCGTTCTTTTCTCATGAATCCAGATAGTAGGGCTTCGAAAAACACGGTGGAGTTCGAAGAAATGAAGCTTCAAGATAAGGAAATAGAAAGTTACTCGCCGAGAGCGGATCCAAATCAGTAATAGTAGTACATGGGGGATGTGTCACTCGACCAATAAGCTCTCTTAGTAAATGGAGGTGGTCATCTCGGCATTGTTAAAGGAACTGCACCTGTACCTTCTCTTTAACTTAATTCAACACCCTTCATGAAGCAATTTGTTGAATTTACTCTAACTATCATAATTCTTCTTATATGAAGAAAAAGGTAAAGCCTCCTCCTGCCCCGAAAGTGAGAGAGATTGACTATTTTAGAAAGATAAGGCGCTTCTTCGAATATGCGGCGAGAGGCTCTGTTAGAGACGAAAAGCGAATTTTGAGAGAGTTAAAAGACGACTACAAGAAACACATGCGTAACAAAGACGATCCAGAGCATTTAATCAATATCAAGAATGCCTTTGGAAAGACTCCAATATACGTGGCGACTGAATGCGGCAATCTCAATATAGTAAAGTTACTCATTCAAAATGGTTTAAGGTACAATTGTATAGTTTCATTTATTTTGATGGCGCTAATATCCACATAAAGTCCTCCGTAGATATAGACAACCTAGAGTCCGTCCTTTAATGCGCAGCTAGATGGAAATATTTACATCATAACTTTAAAGAAGAATTAAGGGCTTTTAATATTTTGAGATAGTGAAGTATTTGGTAGAAAATGTGGAGTGGTCCAAACAAGATATAAAAGAAGCAATTGCAACAGAGAACATACAGAAGAAGATTAAAGCTTACTTATAATTAATATCTTCATACTAAGATTTTATTGAAGTTATTATAGTAAATCACTACTAAGAAAAATTTGGGCAGAGGGTCGGCTGCTGCTTTAACTTCTGGAATCGGTGATGGTAGCTTTGCCGGTCCTCAGTGGCTACTTATTGACTACTATTAAATGCTAATTGCTCTTTTCTAATTAAGGATAACCAAGCTTAAAAAACAACTTCATTTCTTTTAAAATATGATAAAAGCAGTTAAGAAATATTAAGTTCTATTATATGAAATTACAATATGAAAAAATAGAAGAAATAGTAATCATGAGATAATAATTTGACTTCAGATAATGAAGAGTTAGGAGAAGACAGAGGTGAATATTAAATATTTTTATAATTATTAATCTATTGCTAAAATAAATGAACGAAAAAATGTTTCAAAATTCCTGAATTTAGGTTTTGAGAGGATTCCTACACCAAACGTAGCAACAACAAAAGTAGATTTAGAGGAAATCGATGGTATTTTTTCTTGATTGCTTAGATTTCAATCCTACTCGAACTTACCATAAAATTAGGAATTCACTCTCTGTCTGCCTCTCGCTCTAAAACAGAAATGATTCACTCTGCAGTCATTTAAACTCTCCAAAATTAAAGAGAGAGTCCAAATGTGACTCAGCAGCCATTTAGAGATAAACACAATAAGCGGTCGGAAGAGACCTTAATTAATAATCAAAATAATCAAAATAAGAAAACTTATAAGGAATATCAATTATTGAGCAGCAGTCAGTTATTTAACTTAATTTAATTTTCTAGAATTTCACTCTCATCTTCATAATAAGTTATGCTTACTGCTTCCTAGTGAAATAATTTGTAAAAGTAAAGATATAAATTTAAATAAAGAACAACTAGGAAAAAATAATGGGAAATTCAGAAAGTTCTAATAACTCGAATGCAAACTATAATCCGGATGACTATGCATATAGAGTGGTTGGGGTTTTGGAAGGATCGCCAGCTCAAGCAGTGGGTATAGAACCTCAGTTAGACTTCATCAAATACAACCCTGTCAATAACTCTGGCTAACTATTCTCTGAATATCTATCCTCACATGAAAACTAAGAGATAAATCTGTGGATCTTAAAATAA
Organism: Tetmemena sp. SeJ-2015; assembly: GCA_027382625.1. Taxonomy (NCBI): domain Eukaryota; phylum Ciliophora; class Spirotrichea; order Sporadotrichida; family Oxytrichidae; genus Tetmemena; species Tetmemena sp. SeJ-2015. The sequence goes on from JAJKFJ010002547.1 coordinate 24,146, forward strand.
CTTCGAATATAAAATTATACTTTCATATCTACAACATCATTCAGCAAGATGTGAGAATGGTAATAGTGATGCTACATCGTAACTGGGGAGAATAAAACTCACTCCTCGGGGCAACAATAAGATATGAATCGTTCGTGGACGCGCACAATCACATATTGAAGGTGAATGACGTTTACCTGGACAGTCCTGCTCATGAAGCTGGTATGGAGCCTTTTAAGGATTTCATCCTCGGGACAAGAGAGATAGCTTTTAAAAGCTTAGACGAGTTTGCAAAGTTAGTTGAAGTGAACTAAAACCAGCAGATAAGATTGCATGTGTACAACCTTGATAAAGAGCAAGTAAGAGAGGTCCCTATAAACAAGTCTTCATTTTTCTAATAATCATTTAGTCTTATTTTAAGGGTTAGTACCTCGCAAATGGAATGGAAATGGTCTGCTTGGGTGCGATGTGTCACAAGGCTTCTTTAATAAAATTCCTTTGAGAGCAATTGATAATGAGCGCAATCTATAGAAAGAGGGTATAAGCTCACTGTTTAACAGACTATCTAATGAAAGCTATTAGCCAAAACTTTAATAAGAGAGAAATTCTACAACTCATCAGCATTTACAAAAAGATTTGGTCAAAGTGATAGATCAAGAGTAAGAACTTGGTTAGAGAAGTTAATCAGAAACACAGCACGAGGAAGAGGAGAGGCGAGATCATTAGGCTGACGAAAATTAATAAATTGGAGATAGTCAAATAAACGGAGAGAGCATATCTTCTGAGGATGAGGTGCAGCATAAAGAAGGAGGCTAGTTCGATCATTATCAGAGATCAATGATCAGTGTTACTAATGATGCAAGCATCGTTGAGGAGACAGAGATAGAGCTAATGACTAATGACTAATCAATGCCCAATTAGAAGACAGATGATACATTGATTACTTAAGTTTCTAATCAATCCAATACCTCAAGTGACATCCCTCATGAATCTCTTCCAAATAGCGGAAATAGTGCTTAGACATAAGTTTAAGAAAATAAGCAACCCTTAAATTAATAAATAGCTGTATAGTAAAATAATAATGCTTAAAGATAATAAAATACAAATGAAAGCAACACACTACAAGAATAAAATACCAAGAAAGAGAGGAAGTTCAATTTGCTTCCAACTAATCTCGATTTTGAGTGAAGTCAAAGTTTGAAATAAAACAGGTCTCTAAATTGATTAGGAGAAATTTTGGGGGGGGCCTTTCCTCGTCATCCACTTTTTTTCATCAAAATATGAAAAATCACTTGCTAGCCTAAAATCAGCTAAAAACAACAATTGCTTATTCCAAATTCAAATCCAAAGTGTCTAACCTGCTCATATTCTTCTATTCATAAAAAACATCTTAAAGTTTTGCATGTAGAAGACAGAAAAATTAATCTGTAAGACTAACTTATAGATATAAATTATAGGATATCTTAATTTATCAAGTTTAAATAAAAATATTATTGAAATAAATAATAAATAGATCAAGATGCTTAGTTTTAAACTAACTAGGCTTTAATATGCGCTCTAAATTAATAGAATTCTAAAGCTCTTATCTATAAATTTAAAGATCTATGAATTAATTGTTACATTAGAAGCCATAAACATATTAAGGTATGTAA
>JAJKFJ010002556.1:0-25748 GCA_027382625.1 Tetmemena sp. SeJ-2015
ATATTCAACTATAACTTATAAAGTAGTTAAACTGCTTTTGATAGATGAAGGGCTCCACCTCAATTTGAAAGCCAAACTTTTTCTTTTTACTTCCGAGTATGTGACCAAAGTCAATGTGAAAGAATTTGCCCGTGAACTTTTAGAACATGTAGTTGCCGCAATTATCAATTCATAGTGTGAAAATAATTAGTGTCCTAAGAGGAGATATTTGAATGCCTGTCTCCGATGTTTAAAATATAGGTGCCCACCATTTAACTAGCAAGCGATTTGATGAAATTCTGCAAATACTGCTCTTTGTCAATTTTGATGTTTAGTCGCTAGATAGGGTCGTTCCACAGTTTGCCATCCACATATCTCAGAAGGGAGTCATCTTATAATAAAATTAAACTATTTAGTGTAGGAGAACATAATAGGAATAATTTATTTATCTTCAAAAGGACTGTGGTGGCCTACTAGTTCGTAAATTTGCGCATACTCAAGAGAGAAATCCATTAACTCTAAATATCCCATCTCAAAACCAATCTCAAAAACTCCATAGGCTAGCATTTCCAAATTCAAGTTTCCTTATTCTACCCATAACTTGTCCATAAGCCTAAAAATTTGCAAAACTAAATTTGGGAGCCTATAACTCACAATGATTTATTATAAAACTGGACTAAATAGTGATAGATAAGACTAGATTGAGTATAAATCACCATTAAGATCTAAATTTTCCTAAGATAAAAAAATTCAGTTGATTATATTAAAATAAACTTAAAAATTATTGGATATTGAAGACAAATTTTTAATAGAAAATACACTATAAAGAAAGGCATCACTAAATTGTCTTATCTGAGATCATCTCCGAATTTAAAAAGCACCTTATACTTCTGATTTAAATATGGAATCAAAATATAAAGTTTCTGATGATCCTTCAAGTATTTTACTAGTTTTTCCTCGGGAGATAATTTTTTATCCTCCTCACTTTCAATTTATTGCTTCCTCTATAAAATTTCTAGTTGCTTCTAATCATAAGATTTCTATTTAAACTAAAATAATCATTTCCTCCTAAGTTGTTGCTAGCTTACTACTAAAAACTTCCATTTTCCTCAACTTAATATAAAAACGTATTTTTAATTAGACTTCGTTGATGCTATCAGGTCTCAAGATAGCTGTAAGCAATAGAGGGAGTTTCTTAGAAGAGAATATAGAAATGGTCTCTGCGATCCTGCTAATTGGCTTCTTAGGCTCCAGAGGCAAATACAAGTCTAAGTCATTCTTAATTTCTGCTGTCATCCTTTGCTCAAGCTAATATTATAACTCATCATTTACAAAACATTAATAAATAAGCTCTTTGAAGTTAATGACTCCTTTTTAATCCTAGTTGCCCAGACTCTTAGCAATTTTCTTCTGGGCTGCTTGCTCGAGTAATTTTGAACTTACATCTTGAAAAATCTACTCGCCTTCTTGCAGAATTTAGGTCACTCTTTCTTCATCATAGAAAGAGTCTTCATGGAGGGTGTAATAGTTTATCATCCATCTTACCTCCACTTGCTTTCAAAATTATATTACTTAGACCATTTAGAGAATATAAATATGTGAATAGTACTTTATTCTCATGAGGAAATTTGCAATTTCCTAGTACTTTTTCTTTTCTGCCAGGAATTTAGAATGTCCTATTTAGTCACGGAAAGTCTAAAAGAAACTTTTAAAAAGTTTTCATTGCTTTACAAATGCTTTTCCATAGTTTATAAAAATTCTTAACTTAATAAAACTAGAGAGCTGCATTAATCCCCTATTGAGAAGATTCTAGCTGAAAAGGGTGAATTTGAAACGGCCACAGCACATCAAGAATCGCTCAATTATCAAGAAAAAGCGTTCATAGCTCTTTTAATCGTGTAGACTTGATTTCAGATTCCAATAAAATACATGGCCTACTACACCTGTGTTCCTAATAGCTCTTTCAAGTAAGAATTCTGATAGGAAAGAATTATGGAATATCTCTGCTTTCAAAGCTTGGACTAACTATGGCATATACAAAGCAATATTATAAAAGCAATATGCTAAATCAATCTTTAATAGAATTGCCTTACAAGTAAAAAATATTGTAATCGTCAAGTTAAGCTAGTTTTTGGACTGCGAAAAGTCTAACCATCTCATCTCCAAACTTAGGATCTAGCAATTTTTCAAAATAAGTAAACTCAATTATTTATAATCAAGGATTTTATGAATGCTAATGCTTCCTCTGGTTTGAGATCTTTTGCTCTTTAATTTATAAAATGAATCAATTAAATTTTATTAAAGATTTATCTTTAAGACTTTTGTAAATAGTTATAGCACACTTTGACTTCCTTTTCTTTGGTGAAATCAACTGCTTTCACGAATGAAGGAAGGATAAATTTAAACTAACACTGCCACTCATTATCTTTATTAATGCTAGGATGTCTACATACTTTTTATTCTTAAAAATCAGTCCTGGCTAGTAATCATACTTCTTTTAGCATCATTTAAATACCTTTAATATATTCTACAACTTATATTTAGCCTTGCGTCCTTTCTTCAAGAGGGTACTTATCTAGCATTCTTTTAACCTTTTGTAGATTTTCTCCCTCTATCTTAATCTTTTCAGTGTCTCTTTTGAGTGGATCATCATTCTGAATATAAGATTGCGACTGTGAGATATAAGGGTTCTAATAGTTTGTTCGATTGCTGCTGTGATACTTTGATTCAATCCCATCATCTTTATACTGATTGAATTTAATTTGATTCAAATATAATTTGTTTAATTTGAAATCTTGCATTTCAACTTGCGATTATTCTAAGATTTGAGATTCGATATTTGCTTGCTGAATAGCTGAGATCATTTCGTCACTAAGAGCCCAAACTACCTTTCTTTGATACTTTTAAAAACCCACCTGCATCTGAATCTCCTTTCCCAAATACACTCTATCCTCATTTAATATAAATCTAAGTTCTTAAATTATAATTTAATTGGAGGATGAGCAAATAATTAGTTCGATAATTTATAATAATTTACGAGACTACGATCAAAGACTCGACATTCGCTTTGGCAAACCATTTGAGGATTGTATTTTTGAAATGGCCAAAGTTTTATAGAGAAATTTCCTGTCCTTAGTTGCTTCTGGTAATTGAATATGGTCATCGAGGCTGACCCCAAAACGTAACTATCCTTGCTGCTCTTGAAATAAGGAGTTTTGAAACCTATTATACTGGTATTTATAAATATTTCTAGACAAATATGGGATTAAAATTTGTAAATAGGTTGATACAAATTCTAGCAAAACTAGGAAGCTCTGATATTTAAAGGAACTACTTTAAATACTCCTAGAAAAAAATTAACAAAATATGTGACGTACTTCTGCTTTTTCTCCCTTTCTAAAGTCATGTCTCCTAGAAGATCCAATTCTCTTGAATTTGATTAGATTAAGGAACTTTATGTTGTTTCCAAAAGCGACTGTCTAAGAATAAGACTTTTCAGATCTATAATAAAATATTAGGAGAGTAATAGCTTACATAGGTTTGCTTCCAAGATATAAATAAAGTATTTTAATTTACAAAAATTTGAAGAAAAAGTTAGGCTTGAACGACTACGCTCTAAAATAGTAAGGTATTCCCTGCTTTTGGCTTTGAGTGATGTCCTGCTGCTTTGGCTCCTTCTTTATGAATCTAGAATTGAACTCTTTTCTTGAGAGTCTGCTCCTCTTTAAAGTCATCTCTGTATATTTTATCTAATGCCTTCTCATTTAGATCGACGAAGCCTACAGGCTGATAAATGTCAGTGCTCTTTCTCAAAATACCCAATTCTTGAGTCTATCTTTAAGCCTCTACATTTACACTTTAACCTCTAACTTCTCTTTCAGGCTACGCTAAGCAAATTTAATGGATTCTATTTAAAATAGGGTATGCTAAGTTTGAGAAAGTAGTTGCTTGCTTTTGAATTGCTGGCTTTGCTTGGGGTAGTTAAAGCTAATTGCTAGCCTAATTTTTATCTGCTCCTTAATTCTTCTGCTCTAAATTGTCCATGTAATCATCCTGAATTGAAAATTCTTTTCCAAGCTTAGAAGGGGCCTTCTCTTAAATGATCTTATCTATCTTTCCTACGGCTTTGGTAGCATCACTTGAATCGAAGTAGTCAATATACAAGTAATCGATTCCAATCTGAAGAGGTGCCACTTCCTCAGAGCTTTAAGCTTATTTGCCCTTCATTTAGGACTTGTCCTTTTCATGTGAATCTAGATGCTGCTAATAATCGTAAAAAGAGGTTAAAATTTTAAACACAGTCATAAGCTAATACAAATTATTTATCTTCTCTAAGATGCCTGATACTCCAATTATCTTAACTCTAATCTTATTTGAACTAGTTAGTTCAAAAATAATTATCTGGAGCTTGAAGATATTATTTAAGTCTTGAAGTTAATTTAAAAATGAAACTTGAATTATTTTAAGTTCGTGTGAGTAAATTTCGTTTGCTTTTGGTTCCTAACTGGGTGATTATCTCGCTTGTTGTTGTGAAGATAGCTGAATGTAATTGTTGTGCAAGGCAGAAACTGTCAGTCTTTGCTAATAGTCTATGTAATGGATCAATTCTAGTTTGTCATCTTTCTTCGCTTTTTATACCCCTTTTGGCATGTACCAGAAGAATATAGACTCATCATTCAAATTGTGATATATTGGGCTACAAATATATACTATAATTTTAGCTCATCGATGTATCTATTCTCAGGCTTCAGGTCATAGAAATCTCTAGCATTGATTGTAGCACTTCTAGATTTTTATATTTCAATATGGCCTCGGAACACCTGCGATTCCTTTCTACCTTTTAAAAACGAGGGATTAATTAATTTCAAGCGAAATGATAAATTTGAAGATGTCTTTTATCCGTTTTAACACTATTAAGTCTTTATAGGGTATTCATTTTCGAAGTTTTAGAAGAGCTGTACTGCTGGGCGTAACCATAATTAGAAGCTATTGAATCTGCTCTCGAATTATTTAGAGATAGTTTACAAATAATTATCTTAGAATGAGAAGGATATTATGAGCCTGAGTTGAAATTAGGCAAGTCAAACGCTTCTTCCTAATGAGGGCTTGTAATAACTGTAGGATTTCTTTTTCTTAATTGAGGAGGATTTTCCTTTTCAAATCTTAGATTATAAAGAGGTGGGAAGTTAGTTTGAGCTATCTCTCTCGTGTATTAAAATCAAGATTTCTTGACTAAATATAGTTAATCTATCTCTTGATTCATGTATATTAGAACTAATTGCAAAGGCTTCCTTTTACCTCCATCTGATACTGATTTTCTTAAGAAGTCTCGCACTTCCAAATATAAAAAGCACAAAACAAAACTTTAAACTAATAATCCTAGAAGTAGATTAGTTGCTCCTTACCATAGAGATAGGACTCAATATTCTTGAACTTTAAGATGAGATTATTATCCAGGTTGAACTTTGCGTCTTTTTAAAAGTAAGTATCTAGCTTCTTTTGAACTTTCTGCATCACCTAATTAGCTGTGTCGAGTAAGAAAACTTTGCTTAGCTCTACTGATGTGCGCTTTGCTTCCACTTACTACTTCGCAAACGCATATAAGGACAAACATATAACAATTTTGAATGCACTTCTGGTCCCTCCTAACTTAATATCCTTCAGTTAAATTGAGTTTAAATACTTCTAAGACTTAAAAAGTTTGACATCCTCTGATATCTGAACTTCTATCTAGATCTAATAAAACTACTAACTCTTATAGAGATAGACGAAAATATAGATGTGAATTTCTTCATCAGGTTTTTGGAAGCTCTTTTGTGGCATATCTGACTAATTTACATATCTAGGGTATTTGTGCTGCTCCTCATGAAGTAGATATGGTTGTACCATTGACCTCCGATAGTTTTCTACTTCCTTGGACAGTTACTAGAACTTCTCTTCGTTTTGAATCTCATTAGGGGGATGAAGAGTTGCAGGCTGTGAATTCATAAGGTTCGTATAGTACTCCTCATTCCCAGTGTTGATCTTCAAATTATGGCCCAGGGTCCATTTCACACCATCTGGAGCGTTGTCCAAAGTCAATAGGTCTTTCATTATATAAGCATGACGCTTTATTTTATCCTCAATCTTAGCTAATTTTAAAACTTAATGCATAATTAAATCGCCCTTTGAAACTCCTCCTTTTCTTATTGTTGAAAGTAAGTATCAGCAACTATAATCATTTTGAGAATTAAGTTTCTAAATTACCAGAGTCCCTCTTAATAATTTTGGGGTGAAGAGTCCTAGACTTGAAGTTTGGTTCTAAATGCATTTAATTAAAATAAGAGTGAGATGTAAATATGTGTGAAATGCTAGCCGTGATACTCTGAGTCAGAGATAATCAAATTATTCTTTTCTTCTTTAATTTCCTCATTCTAAATAAATAAGTTGCTAAAATATATTATTTGACTTACATTTTTCTCTTCCTTGTTTGTTGGATTTTGAAGCTTTCCCTCAACAATAAAATCTGATAAAATTATAAAACTTTAAACATCAGTTTTGAAGAAGAGATCATCACTCTGTCTGAACTTGCCTGTCTCTCTATCCAATCTTCTCCTTGCCGAGGACTGTTAGCTTATCTCTTCTCTCTCTATCATCATCGCTTTGTGGCCCATATTTATCTTAAATCTTTCCAGACTCAAAATTATAAATTATTAATATTTATAAATACTTAGAATTTTAATATTGAGCAAATCAAATAAGCAATTGTTATTCTATTTTTCTCTTGGATTAAAATCAGATAAATAGGAGTTTGGAATTTATCTTAAATAGCAATAAGACATTAGTTTAAAGCTTCGTGAGTTATATTTTAGCTTTTGTCTTATAAAATTAATAATTATAACTCTCTGGGTCGACCGAGAGCAAGTAAGTTTCCTCCATTCTCAGCTTAAAATTACTAAAAGAACCATTTTATAATACAATATAACAGAAGAAGTAGATTTGATGCCGTATTAGTGGTTAAAAACTTTTTCTTGAGCATTAATTAAACCTGAGAAGAAAAAAATCCTGAGAATTAAAAGCCAATATATTTATTTTTCTGGGCTTACCTTTGGGCATAACTGTTTCTGTTTTAAAAAGTTTCCATATTAGAGTGTAGTTACCAATTGCAAATATTTTATAAATATCTTTAATTGCCCTTATTTCAATTTTTATTTCCTCTGTAAATCTTGAAAAGAAATCAGCTAAATTTTAAGAAAGAAATTATTATAAGAAAACTGCCTAAAATTAGGAATATAATTATCTATATTTTTGTAATTCATTTTATATGTTTTTAAAATTATTTGAAAGGCAAAAAATTACAAATGAAATACTAAGCTTAAATTTGTGTTTTAAATCATTCTAATTATATTTTTCTCTTTCAGATTTGAGAAATGTTTTTAGATGCTTTAAATTGATTATCGTTTTAAAAAATGAAAATTATAAAATTGCTGGTAAGGTCTAAATAGATCATTTAAATTCATTCCTTGTATTCACACGTCATGTAAGGATTTAAAATAAGTAAATTCTAATAAAAAATTTAATTTTTGATATTTTACTTTCAGTTTAATTGAGTTTAAAATACTTCTCTGAAATTTAAGTAAAGCGATTTAATAAGAATTAGAGAGGTATTCATCAAATTAAAATTAAATCAAATGGACAGTTAAGCACCATAAAACAAGCTACAAACAAAGCCAACTTAAAATTAAGGCTTTAAGATTATCAATTATGAGAATTCATTCCACTAAACTTTGGGAAAAGAAATTATGAAAAAAATAAAAGCTTAAATAGTCTTTAATCAAGATAACTTAAGGTTTAGAAGGGGAAGGGGTTGCTTGTGGCCTTATTTATAGGTTATCTAATAGTTTCAGGAATCCCAACTTTAGTAAAGACATTTTTCTATCAAAGCTTTTTGGATTTATGGGGATCTTTAGGGTGGGAGAAGTGGAAGGCGTTTGTTATTTTCTCTCTTGTATTTAACTACGCCTTCATAGCATGCATAAATATCACTTACATAACGATTTACAAGGCTAAGATTCCTTTCCTTGAGCAATTCACAATAATTAATTTTATCATTTACATATAATTTGCTGATAAAGCAATACAAGGTAAATGAAGAACTATGGCCTTGGGAAGAAACCAGTGAGGCAAAGATATCTGAATGGAAGCGACTCAGAATAGCCATCATTAAAGCATATCTTATAAATTATGGCCTCGTCATCCCAGCACTCTATTCATTATTATTCTCCCTTAAATATTTTTTTAAAATGACTCTACGTATTTGCTGTTTGGAATGAGAACTGGAACATCCCGTTCAGAATGGATATAGAGAGCTTTCCAGGTTGGATTGAAGTGACTCTGCACTTGCTGTTTTGCATGGTGTGCGAAGATTTCTCATTCCACTTCTTGCACAGAATGATGCATCACAAATCTTTGTACGGGATGTTCCACAAGAAGCATCACGAAGTGAAGGTTAATATTGCGCAAGCCTACGTGTACTTCGGAGTTGTGGATTTCTTGATTGGGAGCTTAATCCCCAGTGCTCTTGGACAAACTATCCTTGGTGCTAGAATGCATTATGCTACCTACTTAATTTGGGTGGCAGTGAGAATTTCAGAGTCTATGGACGGCCATAGTGGGTTTGAATTTCCTTGGTCGCCTTTTAGGTTGGTTCCGTTCTCAGCCTCAGCAACTTACCATGACTTCCACCACTCAAACAACATTGGAAACTACTCATCCTTCTTCACTTTTTGGGACACTCTTTAAAGCCAATTCTTACATTATAAATTTATTAGCTCTATTAGGTTCAAATAAAGTTTTCTATTCTTTCTAATAAAGATAAATAGATGCCAAATTATCCAATGACAAAAAGAGCAATTGAGTGTTATGTCCACTTTGGGGAAATGCCTAAAGTTTACTTGGATAAATGCAAAATTTTGGTTTTAAAATCGAAAGTAATACGTCACTTGATATCACAATAAGTAGTATGACGACTAATTAACAAATTTTCAGATTTTCAACAAACCAATTTCGTAAATCTATATTCAATCTGGATGTTTAGTTGATTCCAACAGTAATTGAATTTGGTTCCGAATGCATTTATTCTATTGGCAGATATAATTTATAAAATCGTTTATACTATACTATGTGTCTTTGATAAGTTCAAAAATTTATATAGTCTTGCTGTGAAGTAGAGATTGTTATCTTTATTAATTTAAATCGAAAGATTTATATCTATCAGCAATTAGCGATTAAATATGGGAATACCCAAGTTTTTCAAGTGGCTCACCAGACGCTACCCCCAGATTCTTCTAGATGTCAAAAAAGAGGAATAAGTCCCTCCCATTGGTAAGTTTATCAAAATATTTTGAAATTCATCATATTACTCATCCTTATTGAATTGCATTTGATGTCTGAAGTTAATTTCCTTCTAAATAAATTCGACAATTTTTGAAATGTAATTTATCCGGCAAATTCAAGCCTTAAATATTTTTCAAATAAGTGTAATAGCTATTATATTTTTTAAATATGGGCAGCTAATGCCTCTATATATTTGAGTAATTTGTTTTTGGTTTTATCTCATTTATCGTTCCAAGCTAATTCTTTGCATATAGATAACCTTTACCTTGATTTGAACGGCATTGTCCACAATTGCATTCATGGAAACGATGCAAAACTGCATGAAAGAGTGAGTTATATTTTTTAAAAAAATATTGTAATTATTTGTTGAGTTAGTTGGATAATTTTGAAGAAGTTTGGGTCAACATCATGAAAGCAATAGATGAGCTAGTTCATACAGTCAAGCCAAGAAAAATTCTCTTTCTTGCTGTTGACGGAGTTGCTCCCAGAGCAAAGATGAATCAGCAAAGATCAAGAAGATTTAGGTCAGCTAAAATATTCTCCTCCCTATTATAGCATTATCATTGAAAGCTAAGGATTCTTCTATGTTGAAGGAAAAACTCCAACAAGAGGGAAAGCAGGCAACATCACTTTTTGATAGCAACGCAATATCCCCAGGAACAAATTTTATGCATGAACTCAGCAAATAACTCGACTTCTTCGTGTAATATAAGCAAAATACAGATCCTCTCTATTAGAAGGTAAGCATTATACTATTTATTGACACCATTGATTTAGTTGGAGAAAATTATTCTTTCTGACGCCTCAGTTCCAGGAGAAGGAGAGCACAAGATGATGGACTTCATCCGCTAGGCTAGACACTCAGAAAACTATGATCCCAACACACGCCACTGTTTCTATGGAGCTGATGCAGATTTGATCATGTTGTCATTGATAACTCACGAGCCTAACTTCATCATTCTAAGAGAAGAGCATGTTGTCAGAAAAATTAAGCAGGGTGGAGTTTAAAGACTAGATCTTAAGAGGACTAATAATTTCCAGCTCATCTTCATCAATCATTAAAACTCTGTCATAAGATTTTCTATTTCTATGACTGAATCTATTGAGAGAGTACTTTAATCTTGAGTACAGAAGTATAGCTCCTTAGATGAAAATGAAGTTCAATCTAGAGAGAATAATTGACGACTTCGTTTTCTTCTGCTTCTTTATAGGAAATGACTTTTTGCCATCACTGACTGCTCTTGACATCGGTGAGGGCTCTTTAGATGCAATTATCGCTCTTTATAAAACTCTGTTGCCTTTGATGGATGATTATATTACATTCGAGGGCAAGATTTTCTGGGATAGAGCAGAACCCTTCATTAAAATGCTTGGAAAACATGAATATGACGCTTTTAGGGAGAGAGTACACAAAATAGGCCAAATGAGAGAGGAAAAACTGATTTCTTTTGACATTTTAAAAACAATTTTCCTTATACTTAAGTTTCTCTATTCATATAGAGCTTTAAACCTATTTTTGTTGAATTATTTGACCCTGAGATGAGTTCTGCTCAAACTGTGGTCAATAGAGCCCAACTAGTGAAGTAGAAAATTAGAGAAAAGTTGAACGAGAAAAAGCGCAAGAAGATTCTTGGATTATCATAGCGCAAGAAAGACAAACAAACGAAGAAGTTCCTGCTAATGAAGAGATTTGAAGAGGATGAGTTAGCAGGTCAAAATATTTCAATGAAGTAGAGAGAAGCAAGGGATATCATGCTTATTAAGTACTAAAAGCTTCGTGATAGACAAAGATAAGATGCTATTAACATGTAGAGCTAGGAGGAACCATTATCTGAGGAAATCAAGCAGGTTGAAACCTTAAGAGATCTCATAAATGGACTTAAGGAGGAGTATTTCTCTGATCTCAACATTGACTTTACAAAATTGTGTTTATTTTTAGGAAGCAAATTGATGATAATTAATTAAAGATAAGACGATGTAGATGATGACTTTGTGAGTGAAATAAGTGAAAATGAGATTAACTTCGAAACTTTAGAGGAAGGAAGCGTGACCTAAGACTTAGAAAGGAAGGTCGAGGTATCTCTAAATTTGCAGGACAAGTATGAACTCGAAAACTTCAATTTCATGTCAGAGTTCATCAAGGTTTTCCATACTGAACCTGATCGAGCAAAGGCAATGTACTACAAATCAAAGCTTAAGTTATTACTTCTCCCTTAGAATTTTTATAAGTTTGACTTGAGTGAGATAGAAGGAAGAAGCTAACTCAAGAAGATGCTAATGAAATACTTAGAAGGACTCTAGTGGGTTCTCTTCTATTATTACAGGGGTGCACAGCACTGGCGTTGGTATTATCCCTATCATTACGCTCCTATGATTTCAGATCTTGACGAAAACATTTCATAATTATTTAGAAAACTGTTGAGCTATATTTAATGGGTTTAACATAGTAGCTACTTTCTTGGGTGGAAAGCACTGCATTGAAGAATTTGAAATTGATCACAACTGCGCCGAAGAAAACAGTCCTTACACTCCCTTCTAGCAACTTTTTTCAATTTTGCCTCACAAATCATTGGTTAACCTGATGCCCTCTTTCTATTCATAGCTTTCTCAGAGTGACGATTTAAAGAGCTATTTCCCTGAGGACTTTGATATCGACTTGAATGGCAGAACTCTGACTTATGAAGCCGCATGCTTGATTCCTTTCTGTGATGAGAGGCTTTTCATCCAACATGAAGCTAAGATGCTCTAAATTCACACTTTAACTGAAGAAGAATAGCACAAGAATAAACTACATTCAAATGATATCTTTAAAATCAGACTCAAATTCAAGTTGATTTCATCTCTTCAATTCGATAGAGAAACACAATTTTAGAAATTTAAGTTAGTTTACTATTTCTTTCAAATACAAGCAGTATACTTATGATCCTATGCTCAAGAAAAATTCTGTCATCCGTCCTCTTCCTCTTGAATCCGTACTTCCATCATTTGAAGGCCTTGAGTATAACTATGTCAGAGTGGAGATTGTCGATGACTATGAAAGAGTTGGTTAGTTCGCATTTAAGCCAGAGCTCCTTAAGGGAATAAAGCTGCCATTGTTTAATTTAAAGTAAAAATTGAAAGCCATGCTTCGACTTTCCTTCTTTCCAGTATTTGGGTATCTAAGACGTTGGCTATGATGATAAGGTCTTGCATGAGGTCACTTTTAAAAGAGTGTTGTTGAAAGTGCCTCAAGCTCAGGAAGATCTTGCAACAGAGTACCTTGATAAGAGAATCAACGATTTCTTAAAGCTTCAGAGCAAGGAGATCTATGTTGAACTACCTTTCTTGTAAATTATAATATGATTAAGCATTTGATTTCAGAATTAAATTCAAATGATAATTATCTTTCAATTAGACAAACTTTTTTATTGATCCTTATTGTTTACGAGGCCTTTCCTACTTTCTTCTAAAATAGAGAATACACGATCTCTGTTTATGGAGATGACATCACCAACGTTTACAAAACCCACAAGGAGAGATAGGGAATGGACTAGGAGAAGTATTAAATGATGACTAAGCGCATTCTTTACAAGCTGTAAGATTAAGGCTTCTTGCTCGACCACGACCACACCCAAGCTTTCGTGAGCTTTAATAAAGTAACCGATGTTCGCTTTGACTCTTTCATTGTTTGAATAATCAAGAGTTATGTATTTTAAGTTTAACTCTCGCACCAACCAGTACTATAAAGTGTACTCAGTTGAATAAGATGTGTTGCCCTTGTCCATGATTTCTTACAAGAGAGATGGCTACCATTTCCATAACTTAGCAAAGAGATGCGCTAACATTCTCACAAGCTATCAAGTTAACCAAGAGGTCGTCTGTCTCATTCTAAAACATTTCATATCAAACTTTTTCTTAAATATAGTCTCAACTCCTCTCTTTTTGGAGTTATAGGTACTGTCTAAGAAGTCGACATGAAAAACAGAGTTGTGAAAGTCGCAATTGACAAAAGAGAATAGCAGAATAAGATATGCTTATTTTAAAATATTATTAGTCATATGATAAGATTCACGACCCTTTCCTAGGCCAGAAATGCTTACAGAATAAATTAGATCTTCCTCTTACTCAGCAAGTACCTTCACGCAGATACTATACTGATCATGCGATAGAACAGCTACTCAAATTGAAATCAGGAGTTATCAATAGACTCACTGGCTCTCTCCTCGTCACTTTCAATGATAAGTAGAAATGGGATCGAGTAGTCATTGATCTAGGGCTCAACCTCAAAAACTTTGTCAAGAAAGCTCATATCCCTGACTTTCCATTCAAATAAACTGATTAAGAATGATCATCGCTTAAATTTGACTATGTGAGATTTGTAGTTGAAGAAGATGTGGCAGATTACCAATTTGATCAAGACTATACTCACAATTAGCATGCAAGAGGCACTCGCCATTTGAGAAAGCACTGGGAGTACTCTGAAGAGTGCTTTTAGATTATTAAGGAGTACTCGCAACGCTACTACTTCGTGATTGATGTAATTTCCCGAAATATGAGATATGTATTGACCCTATTTTCTTGTTAAGATAGAACAAAAGTATGCTAACTTTGAAAGACATATTTGGCAAGGCTGAAGCTTTAGAAATCTCCTCTTAACAAAAAATAAAGGAGATCGCTAACTGGATTGAATAGCTCCCTATTTCTAAACTACCCTATGTTGAGATGGGATTTGATGCACTCAATCAAGACTTGATATAAGTTATCAGTGATCATAGCAAGCTCATAAAAGAGACATATAGGAAGTCATATATTTCTCTATATGAATGAATAGTATATATTTGATAAGAAGATCCAGCTAAAATGTAGGGATGTTGAGCACTTTAACCCTTCCTACTTATTCTAAGAGCAGTTCCCCTTTTGGTCACTTCCCTTCAACGAGAGAAATGTGAATGACTACAGAGTTGGAGACAGAGTCATGAGCTTTGTGATAAATACTTTGTCTTTTCCCGTTATTTGATTATTTACGAGCGTAAAGAGTGTGTTGAGAGAGTATATTCCCTTCGGCATGCGTGGAACTGTAGTTGGAAAGACAAATGACAAAGTTATTGTGATGTTTGATGAGCAGTATCTGCAAGGAAACAACATTTATGGCCACTGTCAAAATTACAGAGGAGGCTTCCTTGATCCCAACTACCTCATCAATCTAACCAAACGATTCAACTCCATTATGAATTCCAATCAGTAGATTGCTGAAAGTTTCCAAGAATAACCTATTCAGGAAGGCTAGACAAACCCTGAGTCAGAATATCAGGATTTAACTTATTATATATGAATGGTACATACTTAGTTAGTGGTATTTAGCTTTGTAGAGTGAGTGATATTTATTGATAAGGAAGGAGAGGAAGGGAAAGAGCAGAGAGTGATTGGAGGAGCAGACACCTCTAACTGGCAAGATGTGAGTCAAAAGCCCAAAGTTATAAGGAACTAGAAGCCTGCAAATTAAATGATTAGCTAGAAGCCATCCGACTTCCCTCGCAACTAGCAACAACAGCAACAGCGTCAGTAGAGATTTGAAAAAGAGGTACAGCAGCAAAGCACTTAGATGAGACAACAGTTTGAGAAAAAGCAAAACAGGATTCCTCAAGGATAACAGCCCAACTTCTAACCGTCTCATGTACCTAAGACATCACTTCAGTAATCATGATTAGTAAGTCTTTAAGATTGAATTAGCTTTAAGACATTCCTTCACTATGAAGAAAAGAAAAAGAGTACTCAGCCAGAAGTGACTACTCAAGGGGCTCAAAGCTAAGGCCCACTCTACATAATTAAGCAAAGGAACAATCAAAACTCTAATGAGATAAATTCAGAAGGTAGAAAGGTGCAAGAATAGAATCAGACTCAATCTAACATCTCAGTATAAGCTATTCAAGGATAGTAAGAGGAAGTTAAAGCTTAGGTTTAGCAGGATTCTACTTATTAAGACCCAGCACTCGTAGATGAAGCTATATTAAGCACTACTGGTCCCGTTGAGAAAGATGGCTTTGTTCCCTCTAGTAATCAGATGAGAGACTACTTCTACGATGATGAGTATGACTATTATGGAGAGCAAGAGGAATTTATTGAAGTTCATATTCTTTACTTTTAGGAAGTGAAAGATCATAGAGTAGATGATGAAGTCGATATGAATGCAGGCTAAGCTAATGCAATACTCAACAATCTATCTACTAACTCAGATTTCTAGCAACTGCTAACCATAAAGCTTTTTAATACTTTTTAATACTCTAACCATGATGTAGCCTCTAGCTCAATAACCACCCATGTAGCAACAGGTCGCACACAATTTGAACGTGTAGGCTCCTTCTTTTTAACCTACTATCCCAACTTAAAAATTATTAAATCCAACTTTTAGAAACTTATTTTTATTATAAAGGATTATTGCTTGATGAGTGATTTTTAACTGGCGGACTTGCTCCATTCTAATTCACACTGAACTTTAACTTCACCCCTAACACTTAAATTCAAGCACCTCAGCAGCAACCTCTCTTGAATCTTAATGCTTAAACTTTTGTGCCAGTCTAGCCTGCTGTTTAATTAAGAAGCTTATTTTTTACTGTAAACAGCCAGAATCCTTAGTAAGAAGAGTCAAAGAATTAAGAGTCTTAGCAATGATAGAGAAGGTAAATTTATTTGCACACTCACTATGTTGAGTTATAGTGAAAAGACATAAAATGATAAAAGTTGGCGCATACTCATGTACTTCAAATAATTACTTTTATTTTAAACTTTAATATCATACAAATTACTCACATTCAAATCCAACACTCTCTTAATTGAAGTAATTTTATTGTTGAGATCGCTTCAGCTTTTAATTTTATATCAAGACTTCTAATTAAATCAATTTCATTAAATTATTAAGTTGAGAAAAATAACTGGGGATAATTAAATGAGAGAAAGTTTTATGACTGAAGCATATAATTTATCTTTAATTTTAGATTAAAATTTTTACTCTTTTTATTGTTCAATTAGATTTCTTTTGTCGTAATTGGGTTGCGCACATATCTCCATCAAATTGCAAATCTAAAAGTCTACTTTGTTCATCTTGCCAGACTTTAGCCTTAAACAAAAAACAACATAAACTAGCCTGTTCTTGTATTCAAACACTGATAAGGAGTCCATGGTGTTTCTTCTCTTAAACTTACTAACCGAAGATTTGGCAGCTGATTCCCCACCAACTCCGCTTTATGATGCTCCAAAATTTCTGCTGTAGGAAGACTCTGCCCCTGTAAAATTGTTTGACTTACTTTTGTCGCCAAAGTTTGAATTTGCCACTGATGTTATCAGAAAACTTAACAATAAATTAAAAATACCTTTGAACTACCCTTGTTAGCTCATTTAGATTTGATTTTACCATCCTCAAAGATTGACTTATTGTGAGAAGACTCTACATCCTTAAATCTGACGATACTCAGTCTCTTCTTCAAGTTTTTGTTTAATTTATTGAAAGAGAACTAACTTGGAGCTTTGGGAGTTTTGTTGGAGGAACTTGATTTAGATCTGGCATCTTCAATAGGAGAGGTTTATTTATTTCGATTTTGAAAGTTTCTAATCTTGATTTAATCTACAAGCACAGAACTCGATCTGTTCTACAACCCTCTCTTTTAAGTTTAACTGAGCAAGCCTTGCAAGTCTTCCATTTAACTTTACATTGATTCATTTGTCTTATCCAAAGAACCTTGATTCGCAATGTGTGTATTTCTATCAACAATATCAAAATCGATCATATAATCTCATTTAGATTAAATTTTGGTAGTTTGCCTTCTCAGCTTGCTCAAACTCTGTGCAACTTGTTTCTAGCTGAACTCATCAATCGTAGAATTTATTCTTGCCATGGTTTCAGCATTTAAATTTACTTTTGCATTCACATCTAACTTCTAAATATCTCTCGAGGCTTAAACATAGGCTTGAGGTTATTTTTTAGCAAAACCTATATTTCTAGGCGAAATTACGGAGGACTGAGATATATCCTCGAAAATAATTAAAGATAAGTAAAATATCTGAGGATAGCTAGAGAGGTGATAAGATTCTTCTGATTTATCGGAAGAATTTATCGAAGATTTGAGTTCTTCTAAGATGACATCTTCTGTCTTTGGTATGAAATTTGAGTTTTAACGTTAAGTTTAAGAGCGATCATTAATGCTAATCTTCTCTTATTTGCCATCTAGATATGATTCTGTATGGCTCTATCTATCTGAAGAACCTTGGTAAAACTAAGCCGTCTCTTTTCTGGGTTTCTTAAGACTATGTCTATAAATTTGATCCTCAATTGATTTATTCGTGTTCTTAAAAGCGTTAAATTTGTGATAAACTGAACTTTAGCTGTAGCCAACACTTTTATTAAATTAGCTCTCTCCATCAATTTATTTATTCCCAAAGTATCCATCATCAGAGCCTTCTTCAGATTCTTCCTCTAGGTTATCAAATATAAATAGTGACACTATCAAAATTTTAAATTAGTTCAGCTCAAGCTTTAAATCAGTGAGCATCAATTATTTAACAGGAGATACAATCTTCCTATCGAAAATACCCACTTTTCTGTGAGGCTTCAACACAGATCCATTTTCCTCAATCTGATCACTTATGTTTTCAAGATACTTTTTAAGCCTCTTATCCATCTTGAATTCTGCTCCTAACTCTTAAAAAGTAAAACCTTCCTCTAGCATTTTCTCTATTTTCTTTCTTTGAACATCGAATGATCTGGTCATTTGCAGAGGCTTCATTTTAGTCTTGAAGATAGAACCCGACGACGACTTTATCTTATTAAATATTTCATCAGAATCATATTTAAAAACACATGATACCTATATTTATCATTAAACTGAGGATACTCTTTCAAAATGTCGATTTGATGAGTTAATGCTTGATTCATGTTTGGCCCTTTCACTTCTTTTTATCTTTATTATACTTGCTTATCATATTTCGATCTCCCTTATTAAAAAAATTAGATCTTAAATAAATTACTCCTATCATCAACCATTAACCTCTTTTCAAGTTTCTAAATTTAATACAGAGTCCTTTTTGAATTATTTTGACCCTGGATATTATTTGCTGATAGGTTTGTCCCTTAACCTCGTTAATCATTATCTTCTTAAATATCCATGTTCAAATCATTAGATTCTCTTTATTCATAGTAATTTTCTTACATAGGATAATAACTTCGGTTTCTTAACGAGTACTGAATAAGTGCTGGTTTGAAATTGATTATTAATTATATTCCTCAAATTTTACTTTACTTTACATAATAATTTTCTGTCATCTCTTAATCAAGCTACTCCTATTTTTGTTCTTATAGATCTTAATTTTATTTATCTTTCTAATTTTTAGATAGAACCTATTTTTCCTATTGCTTGCTTGATTAGTTTATACCTCCTTTTTATTTCAGTTTAACATTTTTCTAATTATTTATCTCTTACTTTGTCATTGCATTTTCTTTTTTGGAGGGACTTAATCGCTTGCTTTATCTTCAATCTGTATTCTTTCCTCCAATCTAATGACTTTATAATGAATTAATTAGATCGTTTTGAATCATAGCTAAGTGAGCAGTAATCTGTTCTTCCGTGCAATTCATCATCTGGCCTATTATGACTTTCAGCTATTCTCATCTGAATTCTTCAAGTAGCTTATCATGCTGATAGTAGTTCGAAGGTAAAGTATTTGCAAAGGGGTGGCTCAATAAATCACTCTCTATAGGCTTCCCTCCTGCAGTTACTTAACCTTCCTGTGGATTTTTCTCTATCTAAGGTAGTTTGAATTTGTTTTAAAAGTAGTTCTAACCTTAAAGAGTTTGTCATTATATAGTATACTTTAAATTATTCAATTAAGTTTCTTTAGACTTTGAAATGCTTGTTTAACTTTGTTGAAAATCTGATCTCTTTCTTACATTCTCACTACTCCTCAATCTCTTAATAGTTTTTGGCTGTCTTTTACCTGCAATTGGGGTGCTATTAGATTTGGTTGATTGTTATCACTAAGTAACGCTTTTTAACTAATCTGGTTGAGTGAGTGCATCATTGTCTTTGAGGAACTTAGTCGTGAGATCAATAGACTTAGATGATAATATTAATCAATTCACTCATTACTAAGTTATTGTATATGATCTGTTGATGAAACTATCATTGCTGTGCTGATTAAATAGATCTCTGTTTTTGCTTGATTGCAACTGAGGTATGAGCGATAACTGTCGTTTGATAATTGATTCATTTTCTGAGGGGTTTTAAATGCTGTACTGGCTTTTAAAGCTTATCTGTTTGTCCATATTCTTTATTCCTTAAATCAGAGATAGCTATTTCATTAATTTAAAGTCAGGCTGAAATGGAAAAATAGTCATAAATAAGCAATAATTCTCATATTAAATGAGAAGTCTTAATCTTTAGCTTCTATCAGTTTAAACTAATCCATTGTTATTATGTTTTAATTAATTATTTTAAGATTTGCAGGAAATCTTTTTATTTTTTCTATTAGAATTAAAAAGAGTAAGTACATGTGACGATTGAATGAAGTGAATTAACTTATTATATAGATTGACTGAGTTGAACACCATAAATCAGCACCTGACTGAGGTAATAGACAGATACATAGACACAGTGTAGATCTACTCTAATGAAAACAGACATAGAAATAGAAGATAAACTCTATACTAGCCGCAACTTACTAATCTCTCATCTTAAGATCAAGATAAATCAAATACTAGTCAACTCCAAAACCACTAAACACCTATTGCTTTTGATCTTAAAGATTTAAAAAAATATATAAATGATTGTTCAAAAATTATAATCATTAACATCTATAATTTTTATTTATAAATTAAAGGATAAATAAAATTAGAGAAAGTAAAAATAAAAAATTAAAATTTCCATAACTTAAAGTACACTCGAAATATTCATAGTATGCAATACGCTGAAAATAGGAGTGATAAAGTTGAATAAATAATTAGTCTAAATAATTTGATGTATTTTAATCTGTGAACAAGTAAATTCCTATTTGTTAAATATTTTGATTAGAGCGAAAATTAAACTTTGATTTTACTTTAGCTTTAAATTATTTTATTTAAGAAGATTCCCAGATAGCAAATAAACAAAGCGCTATTGATCCAAATTTGACTGCAATATAGAGGCAGTTAACCTTAAGAAAACGAAACACATTAGCATTAAAAGACACGTCTGAAAGTCTAAATAAGACCAAAGAAGAGCAAGATAATACAAATTCGAAGGAGCCTCCATAGATATTTTTAGAGGATGTGCTTGTCGAGTATGTATACAGGAATAAAAGCGACTACGAGAATTTCATGAACCCTGACTAAATCTCCAAGTTTGTAGACTAGAATTAAAAATGTAGCTTGTATGTTTCACAGATGAAGAAAAAAATATGGTAGCCAGATAAACTTAGACTTTCAAAAACTAGCAGATAAGATTACAGTTTTAATAAGAGATGATTTATTAAAGAAGTTATTATATTTATTTTGCTTTTACTAAATTCTGACTTAGAATAGTAGTAAATAACTTGTTAAACAATTATTTATTAGTTTAATTGTATAAGACATTTGATCCTACGAATACTTTTGTTCACTATAGAATCTCTTGATAGAACTAGATGGCATCTTTCCATTACTTCTTAGGGAATCTCATTATAGATAATAACATTTCTAAATTAATTTTAGTCATGTAAAGAGGCAGAAAAGGACTGTTTCCGTTTGCCATATCCATTTACAGAGAACATTAACTTGATGCACTTGATTATGAATTTAATTCCTTTATAATAATGATAATTAGATATGAAGGGCTTCTTGGCCTTACCACTCCTCCATTACCATAGCCTCCTAAGCTGCTTATGCTATGGTATTCGTCCTTCTCCTCAACAATTTTTGGAAGTTCTTCCTTCAGATTCTGCTGAATGAACTAAACTATTAAGTCAATGGATATTTCCTGATCCATGATGGCCAAGCACCTATCATTTCTGTAGCTCGCTTGAATAAGAGATGGGAAGAGTATTTCTTTGAGCTTTTTGTCACAGAAATACGTAAAGGGCATATTGCAAAGTTTTTGAATGAGCGTGTTTTCTCCTTTGCACAATATTTGCTGATTCTTCGTGTTGTCCAAAGTGAAATTTAAAATTACTCTATAAAAACATATAATCTTTCATTAAATAAGAAATAGCCAATAAAAAGGAGAGTTTCGTGTAGGAGTTCTTTGCTGTCCTCTTAATCACAAGTCTCTATCGTATAGTAGAGGAGGTAATTTAGTAGATGATAAATCTACTCTTGTATTTCAAAGTCACTCATCATTTGCTAAGCAGCTTTGTAATCCATTCTTAGCACGTTATTCACTATCTTTACCGAAGTTATTGCTAAGCTGAGTATTGTTTGTGGCAGCACTTTATTTCTGATAGGTAGAGCTTGTTAAAAGTTTTGAGAGGGCTTAAATGGCTAATTTCTTGATAAGAGGATAGAAGCTACCATTGGAATTATGCCAAAGAGTTCTGTATTTTAATGCATAAAAGGATTTCAATTGTATATGAAAAGTATTTTGGATAACGAACAAGACGTAGTCTCCTATTTTAGTGCTCTTTTCATAGACAGGTCTCGATATAGCATCAATCGATATTTGGCTTGTTAGTGCTTCAATAAATGCTGCACTCTTCAGAAGAAACAGAGGGATCTATCCCATCGCCTCGCTTAGATCTAGAGGCCCATTTATAATTGAGAATTTTCCTTTTATCTTCATAGTTATCGGAGAACAGATTATATAGTCCAAGTAGTATTCTTTCATATTCAATAAATACAATAATTATAGTGGTAAATATTTCATCTGTTAGCATTCGTAAGGAGCTCGATGTTTAACATGAAGAGTTAAGATCTGAATCAGAGGAGATATAAAATTGATGCCATAAAATAGCTAAGTTGGCCTGTTCAAACACCAATTAAGTAATTCTACGAGGACCAGCATTCGATTTGTAGATAACATGTAGTTTCTATTTTCTCTCAGATTACAGAAAATGTTGATAATCTTGATTACATAATCTAGCATTCTCCCAATATGCTTGAACTCATTTTTATGGCATACTGAGATTCTCTTACATATTTCTATTAGTATAGGAATGAACTTTAGCTTTCTCATTAAGTGGAGATCTGCTTATTTTCTCATATCTAATATCTTGATTATTTCCTTAAGAGTATTCTCAAGGGTTTCATAGTTGTTTATAATTGGTATAACCTGCTTTTCTATATCTATGCAAATAATCTGAAGTCTTTTCTTATTCGGAGAATTATGCTCCTTTCCGGGTTAATATGAGGCAGCTTCATGACTCATAGCTTATGCTATCATCTACGTCTTGAGTCTTTTCATTTTACGCTTTAGGGCTTTCTCTTTCTCTTTTAGGAGCTCTTTTTCGATATCTCCTGGCTAAGATACGATACTCAATATTGAAAACTGCTAGTCTTCAGATTCCTTTATACCAAGCTCTTCTCTTGTCTTCTTATGCGATTTCATAACTAAATGAGCTTCGTTGGTGCAATGATCAGGCAGCAAGAGGTCACATAATCGGCAGTATCTCATGACCAATTCATTAACTTCAAGATAGTCCACAATCTTGTTATCAGGCTCAGATTAATCAAGGGAAACTGTCTTTTAACTGTCATCATTCTTTATTAGGGTAAGATTGTCTGTAAGCAAGTACTTTATTATCAGTTCCTTATATCCTGTTTCATTCATCTGTCCAGAATCAACAGACTTATTCTATTCAAAAGATTTTAAAATGAAAGATAATATTTTGTATACTTGTTCAGAATTATTTGTTTGAAGGAGAGAATTTTGTGAGCTATATGTTTTACGAGGGCTTAATTTTTCCTGATTATTTTCACCCAGATAACCTTATAAAAATTTATTAGCTTATTTCAGCTAGATTACAATTACGTCCTTAATGATTAAGACAAATCAGGATGTATCTATCACAGAGGAGTCCAATTGTAGTTTACTAATTCAAGGTTTGAGACATATTGTCAATTAATTTGAGAAAAAAAACTTTTCAACCATAGAAATATTTTGGTAAATTTCGATTTGTTAGTTCGAATGTTTTAGAATTTAAACAATTTAATTTTTTTAACTAAAATGAACTACGATTAATCATATGAAGTGATCTGAATCTATTCTATAGCAAGCCTGACTCTGAAATCAATTACAATTTTTTTTCTTCTAATCAAAGTTTAATTCCTTATCTTCATTTTACCTATAATTTAAATATTTCCTTTATTATTCTATTCTGCAAATATATCTATTTCTGAACTGTTAACTTTAGCGATAAAAACACTTTTTCTCTCTTTTTTGGGTGTATTTTATGAAACTTCTTAAGATGTTTGTGATGTAACAGATTGATTAACCGCAACTTACTTCTTCAGCAAAGAGCTTGTAGATTCCTCTATTGATGGATTTTGGCTAATTTGGGTTTAAAGATGCTTTTCCCAAAACTTTTGTTATATCTAAAGAAGCCTTGATTGATTTGGAGTTCCAATTTGAGTTTCTGACTATGTTTAACACTAAAAATTTGGTACTGAAGTTGAATTATTAACCTCTTTAGAAGTGTCCAAACTTTTTCTCCTATCCTTCTGAGGAGTATTTTGATTACTCTTTTTAAGAGTCGGTGTATCTTTTTTGTCACTCTCTGAAATAGATTTCTCAGCCTAATTTAAAAGTGAAGTATTAAGAGATCTTTGGCTTTGTAATTTTTCATCAACTGAATCATTTTGGTTTGCCTGAAGCTAGGGCTGATTCATTAGGGCTTATACAGGAAGTTTTACTAAACTAAGATCTTCAATTTTCAAGTTTATCTTGAATTTTCCAAACTATCCCTCTTTTCCAGGCCTTTTGACTAAGATAACTTACTATCGAATGGGAAATAGCATTTTTATAGCGTTTGCTGTCAGTTTTTTGGGTAGATGTTTTGTAGCTGCAAAAGCAGGTTTTGCGTTTTGAATGAGCTAATTCATCTAGGCTAAAATCTTAAACATAAATGAGAAGAGTGCTAAATCTTTAGTTTAAATAGTTAATTTTAATTAAGTTATATGGCTCCAGTATGCGAAGATATATTTGTTTCAATAATTTTGTCTATCTATTAAGAAGCTGCATTGTCGTCTATGAGAGACGACTAATTTTGATTTAAATTAGACCCTTGATTCAGGCCTCCATTTGTAGATGATGACTCTTACAAAGAGGAGGAATGAAGTCTTCCTTGCCTTTTCCTAGCAGAATCAATGTCTTGTGAGAAGATAATTCTCTTAAATGAAGAGAGAGGAGTTTCTGATTGCTGGGGATGCAAATTCAAAGATTGAGTCGAGCCTTAGCTGCTATTGAGCTTTTTGTTGTTCATCAAATGCTTAGGATCACTCTAAAGTGGTTAATTGATTTTAGTGTCTATCTAATTTTTGGGAGTCTTCTTATTCTTACTAGGGTATACAACTGACGTCAAACGTGATTTTTCTGAGATACTACTGCTACTTGAAGTATTTTATTCCCCTGAATTGATTTTCAAATTAGCCGCCTTTCCACCTTTGTTCTTACCTTTTTTATTTTGATACTTGATATTCTAAACTTGAATTTCTGCGATCATTTCCTTCTCATTTTCTTCAATATCAAGTGAAGATTTTTCATCCACGTCGCTTGTTCTCTCATGCTTTTTCTCGGGGGTTGACTTTAGACTTCTAGTTTAAGTGATTTTGAAGGAGTTTAAGCCAGAACATTAGTGCTGCTAGTAATTTTCATTCTTTAAAAAGTCTGCCCATGTTAAATCTTCTGACAGATTCTTCTTAAGAACGTTTCTCTTCATAGAATAAAAAATTATTAGAGTCATGGATTATTTGATAGACATTTGAAGTCTCTAAGAGTAAAGCATGTAATTTTAAGCCTCATCAGTGAATTAATCCTCTCTCTTAAAATTTTAAAGTCTTTTACGGTCTTGCGACTTAGAATTATGATTATTATTTTCCTCTGGGATGGAGTCTTTATCACTTCCATCAGACAAATAATCAGCATTTCCTTCAAGTGATTTTGACTCCTCATCTGTAGTCTTTAGGTCAGGTGAATGATCTTAAAGACGCCTCAATCTTTATGGAGTTAGAACTTAATCAGGATTTTTTTAGTCTTCTTCACTTTCGTCAGGCGAATGGTTATTCATATATTCAAAACGTTCCCTCATTTTATTTCGAAGTTTGTATATTTAGGATTTGTCAGAAAATATCCTTCCATCTTCTTCTTCAATTATAATTTGGTTCAAAAGATCAGCATCTCTTTTTAATTTCAGTTTTTCAATTTCAATTTGATCTTTCTACATCAATTCAAACAGAATTGAATCGTCCCCATCATTTCCCTCGA
>JAJKFJ010002564.1:0-25727 GCA_027382625.1 Tetmemena sp. SeJ-2015
AAACATTATAGTTTTGATCAATTAGGAATCTGATAAAGTTTAGTATGGCTGTTTGATCCATAATAATGGATTATTTTAATGGATTCATTCCCACCATCTACTTACTAAACTCTAACTCAAATTCATCCTTACACTTGAACAAATATCACCATCAAATGTAGCAGATCAAAAACTCTAATTAGTCTTTAGACCCTGCAACATAAATATTGTCTATAGAACATTAATCTTACATCTAATTTTAATGAAAGTGTTTATCAAACTCCTGCATCTTAAATTGACAGTAAAACTGCAATGATAGGTATGGGTTAGCATGAACAAATGGTAGACCCCACCACTACGCTATTTCACATGATCTTGCTCTTCCTCTATTCTATATTCGCAACTGTTTACTTGCTAGAGACTATTTGGACTGTCCGCCACAAGATGATTCTCAACAAGGGCTCTATCATTATCATATCATTCAATTTCCTTTGTCTTGGCCTCAAGCTAATCACAGCTTGGATGCAGATTGTTGAAGATCTTTACTTTGGAGAAAATAATGACCTTCAGCTGCAGATACTCCAGGAAATTTCAGACTTCTCTAACATCATCGTCTACTTCTTAAAATAAGTGGCATAAATATATCTATGATTAGAATTTTCTGTTCATTCTTTTTCATCTTCACGTTGTGGAAAGCGCATGTCTGCTTGAAAGACGAGCGTCGATTCGTTTTGAAAAATGGGTACTACTTCAAGTGCTTCGCGTTCTTGATGATGACATACCTCCTGGTGAACATATTCTTCCTTGTCACAGACATCCTCTGTTTCAAAGATGACTCTTGGCTTACATCAAGCAGAACCTACATCTTAGTAATGGTGGTACTCAACTTTTAAAAAATTTTCCTTATTTACTACAATTCATAAACTGCGTCAAACTACTTATTGAATTAATATTCACTGGGTTGTTCATCCAAGCCTATCATTATTTGCGACAGCCAGCCCACCCCTAAGGCAACAGCAGACTCAATCAGTAAATTTCACATCAGTAGACTTTTCTGAAGCAAAGCAAGTTATACGACCGAGCTATCTTGCTATTGATTATCCTCTGGCTTGCTAAGATCCTCATTTCAAATATAGTCTACTTCTTCTAGGTGTTCGCAAATCAATACGGAGATCTTTACTAGATCTTCTTCCAGTACTATCTAATTAAACAGAAGTAAGAATTTCTCTTATTTTTGAAGCATGCACTATCGAGTGTATATAGTGGGAGTTAACTTTTTCTATTCTACTTCGATTCTTTGGTTTCTGTATATATCAACACACCGGTAACGTTAAACGCCTTCTATCACCTCCATGGCTGGCAATTAACTCCACAGGACAAATACAAACCCTCAAGTGAACTAGAGCTCTTCTAATCAACTACGTTAGTACAGGGCCAACCACACTTACTCTAGCTTAATTGGTTTCACTGCGACTGGTATGGATTAGAAGGAGCTAAATATGTCAAGTGACTCAAGCCAACTTCCTCAGTGCTCCTCAGAGGCAAAGAAAGAGAAGTTCAAGCTTTTCAAGAGCTTCTCTAAGATAAAAGCCAAACAGCCTAACAAGCGCTATAGTGATTAGTCTGTACCTAGTCTTGCTGAAGATGCTGCTGAAGAAGGGAAGAGGGCAAGTATTACTGACTCGGAGAAGAATTAGTTACTTTTCTAAGCTTTGCTTTTCAAGAATGAGCCCTTCCCAGATCAGATACGCTTCTTCTTTGAGAGGAGATCTATCCGTGACAGTGCTAGCAGCGGACCTGGGGAACCTTATTTCAACAGCGGCCATTGGCAAGCTCAATAGCTCATATAGCAGAAGGATTAACTTGGATAATCAGAGAGTAGCAATTCAAGACAAGAACTATTAATTGAGGAGTTGAAGGATGAAGAAGGTTAGAACAATCAAGGTGGTCCCTAAAATTTAATTTTCTAATTAGAAGCTGATTTAGAGCTACCAAAGAATTGTTGCCAAGGAAACACAGGCTTAAAATTAAATGAAGGTCAATTAATAGATACAAAGTTAGGTCAACTATTCCGAGGACTTATATTCGAAAAGTATAAAATTTTTAATAAGTTTTGATTTTTCCATCTTCTATACAATTTTTCTTATTCTAGATAAAACTATTTTGAATATGATTTAAGATATACCAAGCTCCCTCATCGGCAATTATATATTTAATTTAAATGAATTCAGACTCAATTCTCAGGCTCGAGAGAGTAAAACTCTTAACAAGTTTCGAATAAGCGATAAAATTACAACCTACTTTAAGATGACACATCTTTGTCAGAATAAGACTGAGACTTAAAGAATAATTATTTAGAATATTTCTTATATGACCACACCTCTGAAAGTTTTAAAAGACAGTTCAGCAGAATTCTTAGAGGTCAAACTTTTAAGGCCTCGCTTCATCAAATTTATATATTCATCTGAAATAGTTAAAAAATTTCGCTAAATTTAATTTCAGCTCAAGATTTAGATAGAAACAATTTTTATTGATTATTATTGATCATTTTAATATTTATTTCACTATAAAATTAAGAATTTACAATTTATGGGTCAAGAAATTTACTCAAAAGTATAATAATTATAATTAGGAATTATTTACAAAAACAAAGAAAGATAGGTGGCTTGGTTTACAAAAAAAAAACAATTATTTTCTAAAATGGACATCAATAATATCTACTTCTAGAAGTTCCAAAAGACACAACTCAGAAACAAAGCTAAGGAGGAAAGTTTTGAATTCTTTGATCTCTAAGATACAGCTTTTGTTGCTTATAATTTAAATTATTGACTTCATATTTATTAAAGTTTATGTGCTATTAGCACGAAGAAAAGAATGCTAAGAATACTGGAAAGAGTAAAAATAATAGTCCAATATAAATTCAACACTAACCTTTTGGAGCAACAAAATTAAAATTGCATATATGGCATCAAGCCGTCCATCAACAAACTTACTAGAGCGTTACTATTTACAAAATAGGTGCGCAAGTCGTAAGAATAAGAAATGAGTCAGATAGATCTCAAGGAAAATCAATTGAATTCGTTGTTAGACAGATTCTTTGTCCATAAAAAGGCTCTACATATAATTCATCATTCATTTAGAAATTTATTTAAACTCTTGTCTTTCTATCAGAAGAAACTCTGCTTTGCAAGAAGAGTTTTAGAAATAAGGAAACTCTCACCAAATTTAAACAAAAACATATGAAGGATATTAAGGATGACTTTTAAAACTTAGCTGTCTCTTCTTGAATTAAAGTACTTGGAAATATTCAGTCACTGGTCTAATCAGCACTCAGTTGCTTGGATCAAACTCAGATCGTTTACTCTTTCTAACTTCAAGAACTTCTAAGTGGGATAACTCAACTGTTTGACAGTAATTTTAAAGACTAATTAGATAGCATTTCCTAATCACAAAGATTTTGTGTCGTGTCTAACAAGGTTACTTAATCCGTGGTTGAATCACTTATTTGCAACAATCTTGGATATAAGCTCTAATACGACTCTGAAGTGAGAAACGAGATCAGCTTACCACTGCAAACATGGCTTATCCTTGATGCACACTCATAAGAGGCAATAATAATTTAACTGAGGGAGGTATTTTACTCTGAACAAAGATAGTAGACAGTACTAGGAGTGAGTAAATAAAACTTCCAGCATGAATTGAGGTACTCTATTGGTTTCTTGGTTGACCTATCTGAAGAAAAAACTACTCTCAATTTCTTAATGAGACCTGCAAATACAAAGTAGTCTAAAATTGAGAGTAAACTTAAAGGCTAACCAATGTCATATCTGGGCTTAAGATGGATAAAAACAGGAAAATTAAAATATATAGTTAGAGGTAGATATAGTTATATTTTTTAATTGTCTTAAGAATCTTTAGAGGTGATTAAGCAGTTTTTCAGTGAATTAGCTTCAAGAAAATAAGAATAGTAATAATCCTATGCTTCTTTGAAAGCAGGACAAAAAGTATAGAAAGAGTAAAAAATATCATAGACTGTTATCGAATAAAAGAAGTAATGCAAATAACAGCAGTCCAAACTAGAATTACAAAGTGATGGGAAATAGGAAAATTGGTATCTTGAAATTAATAGAACACAGGGATAGAATTATAAATTGCTTATCTCTTTCTCTATTAAATTATTAAAGTGATATTTTATTTTATAATAGAAAGCAATAAATTAAACTTATAGCCTATGGGACAGTAATTAGGAAGAACTTTATAGATAAGAATTATCAAGGGAGTCTAACAAATGAGGTCCAGAAATTCCTGAAGCAATAATAATAAATTAGCTAGATTGATAATCGACTGGCTAGACAAAGCTTTTAAATTTGCCTTTGCTCTAGATACAATTAGATATAACATAAGCAAATTCAGCACACAAAGCAACAAATATAGCCGAAATTTGTTGAAGAATTTCAGAATAAAGTTATAAAATTCAGGAAAATTCTCATTCTTTTGCATCGAAATATTAATGATTTTCATATGAAAAGAGTCAATTATACACTAGAAGATTGTATTACTTCATTTATTTCAAAAACTAAATCAGTAGAGAGAAGAGAGTATTTAAGGAAATTAAACTTAGAGAAATATAATCTTTAATTTGATGAGTAATTAATCATCTCAACAACTTCACCAAGGTGAACCAAGCTACGAATTTACTTCCAGCTTTCTAAGCCCCATCCAATCATCAACCAACTAATCTAAGCAAAGTGGCCGCAACCCTCCTACTCTAATTATGTCAAGCCAAGCCACTGACTATCTTTTCACTCAACTTGCCAGCACTCAAGCGCAGAATCAGTTAAGAGATGCTTAGAAGTAAGCGGAGGAGCAAACTAGCAGTGACTTATTTCTTGCTCCGACTGATTCCTTGACCGAAGGAAATCTGAGAAGACTTGAGGAAGAGAAACAGCAGCAAGTCTAACTTGAGGGAGACGCTCTTGATTACGGTAGTATCCCATCAAATTCTCATGCTCATTCCAAAACTCTCTCCAACTCCACTCCTATGAATGATCTTGCTGATATTGAAGTCTAGCAGCAATTTCCAATTGATGAGAGGTGCGAATTCAATGAAGTTTAATCGATCTCAGCTCAAGGACAGAATAATGTGATATCTTGTGGAGATTACGATTTTGAGAACTCAAGATCTCTAGGCTCTCAGTCTGAAGTTTTTAAGAAGAGATATTTTTCATTTTATTTAAATAGCTTTCACTTTTGGTCAAAATTAAAGCCATCTCTTTCAATCACACCAGTAAGAGCAAGCGCCCTCTTTGAACTCTCAGGCTTCTTTCTAGTCTGGAAGTGATGAGAATCTATTCAAATTCTAGTTTTCTCAAGACTTTGCGAAGTACAATTCAAAAGTCAACTACCTTCATGTACCTACTACGAATCTACCCTAGCAGTGCTATGACTCCTCAGCAAGTGCTTTTCTGCAAGAGCTGTAGAATTCAGTTTAATAAGTAAAATTACTAATTTTATCCATTTATAATTGAAATCAAATTCTTCTCCTGGTGGCTTGGCTGATCAGTTTGGCTAAAACGATCTAGATCACATCCATGGAGGCAGTCAAATTTCATCACAATCATCTGATGTCGCTATTTATGATGTAACTAGATCTCAGCCATCTTTTATCTCTCAAGGAACTATCTCCTAGATCAAGCAGGAGATTAATCCAAGGTTCTCTCAGTTTTAAAGCTTTGCTCGAGCAAGTAGATCCTACTTTGAGAAGCCACCAACTCGTTCTTAAGTGAAGAACTAACCTGATCAAAGGGGAGACTCTTAAAGGGAGAAGAATAAATAATAATGTACTTTTTCTTATTAGACTTCTATTAAGAATTTTACCACCTAGCCTCTGATTTAAGCTGAAAGCTCATCTTTGAACGAAGACTTCTATCAAAGCTTGAAATCCAGGGAGAAAGGGTTTTACGATCTTACCTTCACTTAAACTTTCAATACTCCTCGCTTCACAGAGAATCCCTTCTCCTCGACCCTCAATTAGAATGAGGCTATGAGTCCACCCGGAGACTTGAGCTTGCCTTACTATCCAGACTAGCTCACTTCATCTTCCTCAGAGAGCAAGTCCAAGGGTCAAGAGGACAACAGTTGGAGTCTTAGCTCAAGTTCTCAATCTTCCAAGTAGAACTAGGTCTCCAAGCAGTCCTGCTCCTCTGAAGATTCTAAGATCAACATTTTCGTCAAAGCACATCCCTGCAGAGAGACCAAGGGATACAACCCCAAAGTGCTTCGCCAAGAAAGAGTCAGATCTAAAAATTGTCCACACTTTTAAGTGTGTCATTTAATGAATATGAAAATGATTTCAAGCCTCAATCTGAAATCAACAAAGCCTCACAGAGGAAAAGAAAAGCAGACAACTAGTCAAAAGAGTTTTTTAATATACTTTGAGTTTGAAGATGCGAAGGACCCAGTAGAGTATTTTGACGAGAGAAACAGTGCCATTAAAAGACTCAAGAGATCAGAAATCATTTCGAAGCTGTTAAAAATTTAATTTTGATTGTGGATTTAAGCCAAGAGTTACCTTCTGCGATACAGTTCAAGCTTGGAACTGTGAGTTGATGCCTTTAAACGGCCTGAAATCTGCTCAAATCTAGGCTGAATTTATAGCACTACAAGACTAAGAGAGAGTTCAAAGTAAGGTGAGATCGACACAGAATGAGCCTCAAACTTTAAACTCCTTCGCTAGCAAATAGAGTGGCGCATTCTCTAAGTTTT
Source organism: Tetmemena sp. SeJ-2015 (assembly GCA_027382625.1). Lineage (NCBI taxonomy): Eukaryota > Ciliophora > Spirotrichea > Sporadotrichida > Oxytrichidae > Tetmemena > Tetmemena sp. SeJ-2015. Next base: position 6,745 of record JAJKFJ010002564.1, read on the forward strand.
CTGCTCAGGGGCTGAGTCTACTTGCAGACTACGGAAAGAACAGATTCAGAGAGAGCAAGAAAAATCCCAGTTTCCCTAAACATAACATCTTCAATGCTGCTGATATCAAGGGAATTCTTCAAAAGGACGATGAGCTCTAATTAAAGCACTTTTCCTTTGTCTTGATTTTTATTTTAGCCAAGTATCACAGCAGAAGCAGAAGATGATTTCTAGGAGTACTAGCGTCCACTCTCCGAAGTTGACCTTTCAGATCCCTCCACTTTTCAAAACTACCTGAAGCCAACTTATTCATCTAGTGAATATCAATCAGATGCTCAAGCTCCCTATCTTGTTGGAGATATTTTCTTCATTTTAAAATATGAGTAAAAGATTTGTCTAGAAACTCAAGTCAAGATATTGAGGAGCAGAGGGCATTTATTGAGCAGTTTAAGTCAGTCATGGATTCCTTATCTAAAGTCAGAGAAGGATTTGAATCGAAAATTTCCAGTTCAGCTTTTCCTGCTTAATAGGATCAAATTTCAAGTCTGATCTAGGCTGAATTTTGTCAAGCAGATTTCAATCAGTCTTAAAATTTCTCAGGTGGTGTGGAAGATTCTTTTGAAAAGTTTTCTGTGGTGAATGAATCTCAAGACGAGATAGACTATGAAGAGTATCTGAGACAAAATAGTCGCCGTCACTAGATGATCAAAGCTCCAGCCAACACCAAAGTTCTTCAAGAAGCTTTATAAGCATATATAAAAACGTATTTGATTTATTTAAACATTAAGCTGTAACTATTTTGCAATTTAACTAATGTTTATAGTTCCCCCAAAATCCTGAGAAAGAGTCTCCAGTCGATGCAGAGAAGGTTTGTGCTGCCCTGCTTGAGAAGTTTGACCAAGATTCTCGAATGGATTAGAATTCTTTTAACCCCATTCAGGATTAGGGCTGTGCTTATGACAGCGGTGAATAGTCAGACTTTGAATCAGATCTGGTAAGTTTCCCTTATCTTCGAACAGCTTTGTCCTCATACTTATTGTATAGTACACAGTGGATGAGATGAAGTTCGCGAGCGAGGCAGTTGCCTTTGACAAGAGGAACTATGGCTTCAACTTTGAGGGTGAAGAGATTCTTTCCAAGCAGAGCACCCTTTCTACTAAGAGTGGTTCTTTGAGCAAAGGGGATCACGACACTGCCAGCTGCGCCGATGATCTGAGTTGGAATGTCAACCCCTTTGAGCTTGCTTCAGACCCTCAGTACATGGAGAACTATCTCAAGTAGCCACATCTGCAAAGTTCTTGGAATCCTTTTGAAAACTAGGAAAACTTTGATCCTAACTTTCAAGTTCCCTCTTTCTAAGGTGGCTACTGTCAATATGGTTATGAGCCATTGAAGTTCGATTATTAATTTATCCCTAAATATAATTGATATTTGAGATTATCAAGGAGCAGCAACAGAACCTCCTTCTTTTGAAGAAGCTATGGAGTGATGTCTTCTCCATTTTGAGTAAGAGATCGAGGCTGTTTGAGTTTTATGATGAAGTCTGTCTTGCAAATTTTGAGAGAGCTGAGAACTTTTGAATTTAATTTTGACTTTGCCATAAGTTTTAAATTTTGAAATATTTTAAAGAATAATAATTGCATCTAATCTTTAATTTAGATTGAAAAGTTCAAGCGATTAAAAGATTAATTAGATGATACTTTTATAATTAGCAGCTCATGCTTAATGCCTCTTTAAGCCCTGATAGTATTCTCTGTAAGTGCAGTAATGAGCGAACATTAATTCATCCACAAGAGCCTTAAAAGGTTCGCTCTCTTTCATCTTGTTCTAAACTTTATTCCTGAAATCCTTGTATACTTGGGTTTATTTAATTCCAAAAGCAGATCCATTTTCTTATGCAGAGTTTTATTAGAGCAAATGATGTCCGAGACATTGAGAATTTGATGTTTTAGTGGAGTCTATTTATTCTCCAGTAGATTTTTATTCCTTCAATTCCTCGACCTTCCTTTCAGCTCCTCTATGAAAATTCTATTCTCTATCTTTCTATTGGTGAGAGTTCAACTTTTTAGGCTTTATCTTCAGAGACCGAGTGTCAAGTTCTAATATCTTAGCCATTTAATAATTTCAATTAAACTTAATTTTATCCATCCTTATTAGATTCTCTTACTAATCGTAATCACTCTAAAATTCGCTCCTGCTATTTACTTCTTCTTCGTTTTAGGATAACTGGCTTTCAGGCAAATAGAAAAACTCATTTGAGTTATAGAACTCATGATCTACTTCTTGCCACTCTGAAAGTTTAGGTTCATGACTTTATATCTTTGGCCTTTTGGGTTTAGGCTCACACCCTATTTCTCTCTAAGCTTCTGTTGTTGTTAATATCTCTCCCTCCTCCTCTTCTTCTGTTGAATAATTCTTGCCTTGCATTTGATTAAGACTTCTTTTTAAGCCTCTTTAATTTGTTTAATTTTTATCTTTTCCTTTCCCTTGCTATTTTTCTGACATTTTGGCAACTCTTTATACTTTCCTTTAAATTATTTCTTATAAACTTAATTTGTGATGAAATTTCTCTTCCTTGAAATTTGAAATAGGGCAAAGTATCAAACAAATCCTAAATCAAAGCTACCTCAATTAAATTAATAATATCGTGCTGGATCCACCTAACACTCCAGAGTTAAAAAATATTATAACAAGGTGTGCGTGCTAATGAGATCTCTCAATTTTATTATAAGATCCTTATACTACTACCACTACCTGTTTCATTCAAAACTATATCTTCAAATCATAAACAATATTGTTTTAACTTAATATGATTATGATGAGTTTTCTATTTTATCTTGGTCGCTTGTTAATAATTATAATAGATATATTTTTGTATCCATTTACAAATGAGAATCCTTTCATAACTGCTCACAGTGCTGGGCTTTGTCTCACTCTCAGCCTCAGCTCTTGAGGTTGCTGCTCCTTTAACCAGGGATGTAGCTAGACGTGAAGTTTAGAAAAATAGGTTTGGCGCCATGGAGGTCATCGACTTCTATCAAACTGGCTCTTCCAAGACTGTTTACTTGCCTTTTAAAATAAGAAGTGAAAAAAAGATTTCAATGGTTTGAGATTATTGCCTCAGAAGAACTTCCAGTTGGACTATGAACGCCAAGCCTAGCACTTGGATGCATAGAAAAAATTATCAAAGAATTTAAATATAACTACATAAATGCTTCAATCAAGCAACTAGAGGTGAACAAGGATCGTATAAAGAATGACCGTCTTTACAAGTGCGACGACAGAGTTACAGACTAGGGAGATGACCCTCATGAGGGTTTCAGTTTCATTCCAACTGAACTTGGCCAGATGGGCGGAAACAATCCAGCTTCCATAGTTTCTGGAAATGGTCTCTGCTTCCAAAACCTTAAATTCTCGATTGCTTTTAAAACTAATAAACGAGTTTCCATATATGCTTTCACCGGCGACAAGAATGATTAAAAGTTACTTAGAAGTAAAAAGGTTATTCTTGAATTTGATGATATTGGGGATGCTGTAATCACTGTAAACGCCGACAGCCCTAAGTCTCTACTGTGTAACGACTGGCTCTTGTTTGGAAACGCTGAGGTACAGCAAGTGGAGACTATCTATTTCTCAGGTGAACACCAGATTACCCTCACTAACTTGAGTCCAGATGCCAAAGAAGTCCTCTAAACACAAGGTATCTATATCTACTAGTTCTGTGGTGGCTATGTTGACACCTTCATGTCTGTCTTCAACACAGTGCTGATGTTCCTTGGTGGTCTGACTCCCGATCCCAACGTCCCCATCTTTGGATCTCATGTGCCTGAGTACATGCAACAGGCAAATCTTCGCTTCCTAAACCATACCATGAATCTTCAACTAGAGGAGAGAACAATCTAAGAGTATGAATATGATGAGGATCTAATCTAATCTGGAGACTTCTTCGCAATCAGTCGCCTCGATGGTCTTGATCCCATGATCATGTACGGTTCAGGTGCTCATGCCGGTCACTCAGTGATGGCTCTCCGCTTCCCTGATGAGGATGGAGATGGCAAAGATGAGCTCTATATGATTGAGAGCAAGGGAGCTGCCAACTGGCCAGTCCAAGGCATTCAACGCAACAAGTTCGCCACTTGGATGCAGTGGGCTAAGAACGTGGACATCATGGCTTCTCACATGCCTTTAAGCCCTGAGGCAAGAGCAAAGTTCAACGAGACTGCTGCCAGAGAGTACTTCTATAGAACTAACGGCTGGCCCTATGGTTACCAAAACTTCTTGTTCGGCTGGATCGACACTCCAGTCGATAACCTCCCACCTCTTATGCCAGCTGGTATGATGCCAGTAATCTTCTCAGTGCTCGAGCGTCTAATTCCATTTGAGGCTAAGCTGATCGCCATTGAGGCTTTCAATAAGCGCCTTAACACAACCAATCTCACTATGGAGTAAGTGGCTGCAACCGCTGCAGAGAGAGGACTTACTGTCCAAGATCTCATGGCTATGGTTGAGATTGAAGGCTGGGAATATGATGGACTTAGAAACTACTCCACTCCCGCCTATGTTTGCTCAGCCTATGTAGCTGGAGCCTACGAGGCAGCTGGACTTTTAGTGGACGTTGAGGCCACCGAATTCACTCCTAAGGATGTCTACTCCCTCAAGATTTAAATTTATCATCGATTTAATGTGTGATAAGATCTTCGACTCTAACTTCTAGAGACCTGCTGCTTGTGTTCAAGCAGACCCTGACCTCCCCTACTGTCAGCTGATCGGAAGATACAGAATGCCCTACCCTGGCTACAACACCATCGATCCCTACCCTCACATGGCAGAGAGATGCCCCTCAATTGCCCCTGACTATCTCAGACCCGACGGTTGCTGAACAATCAGTTCTCTTCTCCCATCATCTTGAAAAATGGTATAGGGAGAAAGATCTAAATATTATAGTAAACTTATAACCCATATTAAACTAGCTCTCATCTTCATCTCTCTGTTTCAAGAGGAGAAGTTGGATCCTAATTTCTTTCCTTTGTAAGAATCATTTGCAATCTTCCCATATCTTTATTTCATGACTCCCTTTTCGATAATTGCCTCAATGAGACAGATTAATCAGCTTATCAAAGCTTAAAATTCAAATTTTAAATATACAACTTGCGGAGTTAACTCTCTTTTAAAAATGCAGAAGTCTTCGACGATATTGAGTAAGAGCGAGAAGGAGAAAATCTACAAGTCCATTTGGAATTTCCAGTCCATGCTTAGAGGAGAGCACGATTATACCTATCTGCAGTTCTACAACTGGATCACAGATGGAGTGTACGCAACCCCCCTTGATGAAGGAGGACTGCTCACTACCTGCAACAAATGCTTCAGTTACCTACAAACAGACACGCATCCTCACATTGCGAAGGAGAGAGATCTAAAAGTTCCTACCTCAGATGCTAATGATACCTTGAATGCCAATAAGAGAAAAGAGGAGGAAGCTAAGAATCAAGGAGTGAGGAGCTAAGGAGAAGGAGAAGAGGAGAAGAAATAAGATGCGGTTGAGCTTGCTAACACTGAGAGGATGGAAGGAGTTCAACAATAAAGAGAGAGATCTCACTCCTCATCTCTATATAGCGTGTGAGAGTAAATTTGATTTTCTTATTTTTCCTCTCTAAGTGGAGACTACGAAAGTTTCTAAGAGTTTTCGAGCGAGATCGATGAGGAAGAGTAAATTCATTCTTATTAACATTTTATTTTTCCTCATAAAGACTTTCCTGACCCACAACAAACTTTGATTCAAGACTTCATTTATTTTCGTGTGAGTTTTTTAAGTTCAGACTCCATTATGAACGAGGACCAACACAACTAAACTGAGCAAAGAGAATTCCAAATCGGCCCAGAGAAACCCCATGTAGAGCCCAATTTCAAGGAGTTTGCTTTATATTATTCTTAGTCTGTCTCTTTAAGAAAATGCATTAAACTTATAAATCTAGCTGTAAATTTGATCTTAGTTGAAGCTAGATATGCAAAACTATATGAACAGAGCCACTCAAAATCGATAGCAGAAAGCTGTTGAGTCTGCACCTTCTCAATAGCTTTAGGTTGTTCCACAATAGGATTAGCAAATGATGGATGACTATCGCCACTCTGCTTCGCAAGATGAAGAACAGAAAGCCAGTGCCTAGATTGTATAGGCAGACTACGATGAGGGAGAGGTTCTTCGGATATCGGAGGTGTCTCTGACCAAACTGCATAAGCACTTCAAGCAAAGAAGAATGCTGTTCAACTTCGAAGAATACTCAGAGGAGGCGGTCAAAGCTAGGGCCCTCAAAAGATAGTTCAAGCCCACTCCCTGCTAGCGAGTATACATACCTCTTATAAAGTATTTTAGATACAATTTATATATTAAAATGATTACATGGCAGTTGCTAAGGCTGTTTTCTACAACGAGGAGAGATGGACTGATATCCAGAATGTCACTAGATGCTGGTGGACAGAGAACATAAAGAGAATCAAGAATTAGAAGTATATATAATTTATGTTTTAGCCTTTTCAGTCTTTAATTAAGTATTTTTTTATTTCGGTTTTTTAATTTAAAAAAACTATATAGCATAATTTAAACCTAATAATCTCCTTTAAAATGATGGATAATTTTTTTTAAATAAGATATCACATCTATTTTTAGCTCTAGATAAAGCATTTAAAAATATATACATATCTCTAAATTTCTAATACCTGTAATCTAGGTTCCTTAAAAGATGATTTTTATTTTGAAATTCTAATTTAACCACTTATTTGATATTTTAGTATTTGAATAAGAAGGTGCATAGTCTTACTATGTTGAGGCAACTGATTATTGATTCCCTTAAAGCTGAGGAATTCATTGAAGTATTTGAGAACCACTTTTGCGAACCCCTCATTCTCAAAACTATTATGATAATAAAATATATTTTTTGATTATGATGATCCTACAAATAAAGACTGAGTACATTAGTGTGGAAGGAGATCTAATTAGGTTTAGTGCCACTAATGATCGCAAAAATCAGCAAAGGAACACTCAATGGAACGAGTTTAACCCTCTTATTTCATTTTATCAGATTTGAATCATAAATATTATCTTTTAAAAATATATATTTGGCTATATAAGAATTTAAAGAGCTCATAAACATCTTTTTTTTTTAAATATAGAACATAAAAATTATTGATTATATTTTGCTCAAAATAATTTAAGCAATAAATTTTCAAGCATTATATATTTTATTATCTTGAGCTAGATGAGAATCTGAGACCTGCGTTCTTGCAGGCATCCATTAATTAAATATTTCCAGTCCTGGACTAAGTCAACTACTCCCTCTTCAAGAACAAAGGACTACTTGGCAAATCAGGCTAACAGATTGACATATAACAAAAAAGTAAATAATATATTTACACATTTATAGGACAGACTTTTGAAAGAAGTTAATAACGAAGATGAAGAGGATATACAAGAGTGCGACAATGGTGTTTAGAATACTTCTATTTGAGAATAGAAATACATTTTTGTTGCTGAGGGTGAAACAGGAAACGAGTCTAAGAAAATTCCTAAACTTGCAAAGACTCTTGGCGAGTCAGAAAGAATGTATAAGCAGAGCAAATCCAAGTTTTCTTCAACCAAGGATGCTTCTCTCCCGAGTTTGGCATAGCAACAATAAAAATAGCAATGCATGGTAAATATATTTCATTTAAGATGCTCATCTAAATCCTAGTAACCTAATTCTGGAGGGCATTACAATAATTCGAGAAGCAAGCAGCTACAGCAATAGCAGCAAAACTTTAGTATAAAAATATAATATTTATAAAATGACTTCCTTCAATTCAATAAAGGTTGTGGTGATTCTTAATTAGCCTCATTCAATCAGCAGCCACATAACTCAAACAACTTTTAATTTCAACAACAGCGAATGATGAATTCAAATCCAGGCTTCAATAGTTTTCCATCAGCTTTTCAAAATCAGTTTACTTCAAATAATAATAATCAAAGAGTGAATCAGTAAAACCCTTTCTTGTACCCTCAGTATTAATAAGACAGTCTCTAGACTGATTTGAATCTCTAGGAGAGCGCTACCAACAGCTTCCAAGATTGCCCTTAGTAATCACTTTCAGAGGAACAAGATGATGTCAACCAAAATTAATTTGAGGAGGAGAAGAAATAGCAAATTCCAAATAGGAGATAAGGCTAGACAGGAGGAGACTATCTCAAAGACTTGCAACAATTTGACTTCATGTAAAGCCAGCAGTCACTTAGATAAAACTCTAGGGGAGCAACTACTGGAGCCAGTTAATCAAAAACAAAATTGGTGGAGCAGCAGTTCTAGAATCTTAAATTGTGGTAGAGAGAGGGCTCTCTTTTGCATTAAAGAAGACCTTCTTAGAATAGCCAGTAAGAATTTGAGGAAAACAGAGAGCTCCTTGGAGATGATGAAGAAGAAAACTTCTTGCCTTCCTAAGATTTCGATTAGAGTTTAGATGATTAAGAGTCTCAGAAGATTGAGGATTTCGAGAGCTTCAAAGTTTATCTTGGAGAGGGAGAAGAGCAAAGACTCTTCCTCAAGATAAATCTGCAGATTATAAACTTAATCAAGGGTCTTTCATTAACTTTGAATATTTGAATGAGACTAACAGGAAGAGAAGATTTGAGGAGATTGGGTATAGTATAGAGCAAGAGAGTCGAGCTGTTCGCTTACTTGAGAACAAGATCATCTAAATTGGAGAGCCTGATATAGATTCTGAGACTGTGCAGATCCATATTCAAGAGGAGATGATCTAACTCTTCAACAGACAGCAAGATTTAGAGAGACGGTTGTAGTAAAGCCAAGTCTCGTCCTATACTGTGTCTCAGCTATCCTAGGATCCTCATCCAAGGAACCGACTTCAATAGATGCCCGTTGAGAGCTAGCAATCAAATTTAGATCAGGTTTGGGATCAGAGTCAATATTTGAGAAGTCAATATCACTAGGCTTAATAAAGGGATAGGGGTTCCCAAAACTAGAGAGGCCTCTATCAAAATTAAAAATGACTATTTAGTAAAATTGATGACAAAAAATATTTTAAAATTACAAGGTGGAGAGTGCTTTTGACATGCCAGACGGGGAATACTACTTAAGTGGGTAAATCCCGGAAGATGAAAACACTACTGTGAACTATCTTGAGGAAATATAGAAATAGATAGAAGAAGGAAGCAAAGGAAGTAGTGAGAATGACCCAGAGAGTGAGGGTGAAGGCGAATCTATGTCTTGAACCAGATTTTAAAATGATTAAGTTATTTCAAGTTAATTTATTTCTAAGTTAAATGCTTTCAATTGAATTAGAGTGGAATGTTTGATAATAATATTAGGAAATATATTTTGAGTAATTCTTAATGTTAGATTTGTAGTGTAATTTAGCTTTACCAACTCTAAAATTGTGAATGTTTTTCTCTTGGAAACTTATATTCTTTATAATTATAATTATATTGTGGCAACTTATTCATTTTTAGAATAAGGGCTAAAATAGAATTAAACCCGCAACATGAAATAAAAAATTAAAACATTTGCTACCTTTGAAATTAAATTAGCATGCTTTTTAAATGATTCATGATTGTTATTAAGTATTATTAAGTAAACATAAGGATTTCAATTTTTAATTAAGGGATAATAAAGAAGCGCCAGACTAGTTAAGAAGTCGCCTCATCACTATATCTTATAAACTAAGTCTTACTATAAACCATAGTCCTAAATACTAACTCAAAACCAAGCTTGCTTTATTTAGAATCCTATAAGCTATAACTCACAAGGTTACATTTTTCAACAAAAATACCCGCCCAAGACAATCAGGCTTCTGAAGAATCGAAAACACAACTTCATCTAGCTTCATAAACACAACAACATTTTTACTCTAAAGAATGCAAAATCTAAAGCAGAATCTTTTCTCCATGAGCGACGCGCTCTCTCAAGCTTCCTATTTTCTCTTGCATACTGCGTCTGGCTAAGTTCCTGTTTCCTAGACTCAAAATGCCCAGGATGAGGAAGGCAAATAGGATTTGCTTATGCAGGCAAGGCTTTCAGCTTATTTAAAGACAAAGGGGCTTATCCCTTACTTTGATAAGGATTTTCAAGCTATTTATCATAAAACCATCTAAGGTCACCCCACCTCAAATCCAAGCTAATTACTTTAACAATAGATATATATTGCTACTCATCATATTATAACTTTACGCTGCTGTGGCCTAAAGCCTCTGGTTTGACAGTTCAAAGTGGGAAAAAGTGAGAGAATCTCTCTAGAAACTTTTAAGCGAGCAGCTTTCAAGCGTGTAGTAAGTTATGGGGGATATTTGCCACCCTCCTGAAACCATCATGAGTTTAGATGCTAAAGTCTTCCTTACTAACCTTGAAGATCCCTCGAACGATCAGACTATCCTTCTCGCTTTTTGTGCAGTTGCCCTTAATCATATGCGTACATTTCATTTGTTTCTTTATAGACTATTAATCAGAGCTACTCCTTAACTTTCTTTAATGAGAAGAACGAACTCTAAACTTGGGAATACTAAGGAAGTGAAACTGCCTAAAAGTTAGGACAGAGAGATGACTAGATACTCACAGAAGCTCATAACCCACTCATAAGTTTTAAGCTTTCGTTTAATGAAGACAAAAATTCTGTCTAACCTAAGCATTTTAGATAAAAAATATCATTAAATAAATATATGAAGCACAATCTAGCTTTCTTCGTAAATTCTCCAAGATAACTGCTGCCCTTGGTAGATTCTGCTACTTACTCGCGCCATCATCTTTGGAAATTTTTCTAGAAATAAGAGTCTGACTCTAGCAGTTAAGTAAAGTCAGAGTCCTAATAGAAAAGGCCAAGAGTGAAGTTTTATTTTTACTTCATCTTATTATCATTTTAACAATTGAATCTTCTTATAGGAGCTCAGAGATCAGAAAATCCGAATATAATAGGGAATTTGAATTAAAGCAAATCAAACAAAGGCTCCGCTATCCATTCTCCTACACTTTCAGCTTCCTAACCAATAGGGATTATACAAAACACTGTGGTGACTACTCCACCTCCTGGTCTTGGAATGAATATGAATTAGCAAATAGCAACTGCTTAGCCCGTTTCTCTTGGTAATCAATCTCCTCAAAGTTTTTACAATGCTCAATTGCAGTAATAAGCCATCTAGCAAATCAATGGCTTACAGTAGCAGCTTCATAACTTTTTAAGATCATTTATTGATATATAGCTTGGACAATAGCAAGATATGGCGTCCGCTTAGAATTTGGAAGCTATCAGGTTTTAACTGATGGACTAAAACAGAATAAGATCTTTTAATCACGAGTTTATTTATCATACTCTTAATTTATCTTAGACTTAGAATCAGCAGCAACAGCAGATGCAACAGTAGCAATAATTGTAGCAGCTTTAGGCAGCATAGAAGTAAATGAATTCTTTAACACAGCAGAATGGCTCAATCTCGCCTGCTTAGTAGATGCTGGCACAGTAGTAGGCGCTGATTTTACAATAGTAGCAACAACAGCAGCAGTTAGCCCTGCAACAGTAATAGCAACAGCAGATTTAATTTATAAAGGAGATTAATTTTAAGATGAATTAGAACTAAATGCTCCAAATGAGAAAGGCCCAACTTGCTAACGGAGGAATCGGCTAAGCTAATGCTCTGAGTGCTTCTAATATTCAAGGCTCTCCTCAACAATAGATAAGTGGAGTTTTGTAGGCCTCAACTTCTAGTGATGCCTAAACTAAATCGAATGTAGATCTTAATTGTAAGCCCATTTTTAAAGTTTACATGAATAAGTTCATGAATGGAGCACCTCTAGTGAGTATCTTAGAGGAACTGGATGAGAAAGGATCTGAAAATCCAGACTCTTCAATCAATAATTCTCAAGCGGCAAGCTTACAATCCGCTATGCCTGCTTAAGCGATGAATCAAAACTTGGGCTTAAACACTACTAGCTCCACCTAATTTTTGCAGTCGCAAAATCAATCCATGAATAACCTCTAAAAGATGCAGATGTCTTCTATGATTAATATCATATTAGCAGTTTAAATGTGAGAATTAATGAATGGGATGAGCTAGATTAATATGGGACTGTAAAATCCAATGATGAGCACAACTTCACTCCAGAGTATCAATTCGAATTTCACTAACAGTACTGTTGCGAACAATATGAATAATACTCCTTATTAAAACCGTAACAACAACACTTCTTAAGTGGGACTTCCCCTCCAATAGCAGTCTAATTAAAATTTGGTTTCTCCTGGAATGGTCGGTTTCAGCAACACGTCTATGCAAATTGGAATGAGCCCAGCTGCTATGATGCAAAATTAAGTCCCTGGTGCCAACATCAGACCGATGATGTATGGCAGAACCCAAATGGACTTTAACAATTAAAACTTTGTATCTGTTTAAACAATGTCATGCAAGGTTAAATGATGCAGCCTCCTGATCCCAGACGTTTGCAAAATCATCAGTCTCTGAACTTTGATAATCTTCATCAACCCCTTTCAGGAAGCGTAGCTCAAAATCAGTAGATGTAAGGACATATGCCATATGCGAATTTACAGCATGGAACTACAACTAGTCTGGGTGGTTATATCAACCCTGCTTTATAAGCCAACCAAGCTAATAATCTGATGAGGCAATATTCTGGAATGCAAGCCCCAATCTCTGAACGATCTGGCTCCTTTGTAAGAATTGATGACATCTAGGGCCTAGGAGCTAGTTCCTAAGTTCAAGCTTAAAATTCTTAAACTGTCAACCCAGATACTATGAGGGTTACTGGAACCCTTAAGTTCTTGATAATTTTTATATCAAATTTTAACTTCTTCTACGAAAATGAAAACTACGGTTTCTTGGTCGGTGACACTGACAGCAAGGATGTATTTTTCCATATGGATGACATGAAGGGAACTTAAATTTTCTATTCTCTTTCCTATTTAAACTAAGCTGACAAAGGAGCAGTTCATAAACTCCAAGGATAACTATATCATTCGTTTCGCTTACAACAAGCTAGCTTATTTTGGAAAGTATGGATTGAGTATGAAAGCAATCAACATAGACTTCGTTGAAATAGTTCAGCTGCCTAAGACACAACCACCAGCTTCCAATACACCAGTTGCAAGCAATGGTACAGCTACAAGCTCTTAACCTACTGTTACAACTCAGCTTAACTAGGATAATAATCTCCAAAATATGACTGCAGAGTTTTTTCTTCCTCTCTATTCTTCTATTTATTATTTATGACTGGATTTTCAAATATGTCTGTCTCTATGGTCTCAAATTCCACAACCTCGGTTCTCTAAAACAACAACAATCCAACCTTTTAAGCAAGCAACCAGTGAGAAAATTTAAAGATAAGAAGAACCACTCCACTTTGAAATGTGGCTCTCTAAGAAAATTAATTACAACCTTATACTCTTCATACACACACATATTAGTACTTACAGATAAAAGCAATTAGAAATACAGACGAACAAAATATACCTAAGTACATCTTATAACTCAGAATTATCACGTACAAACAAAAATACAGCTTATATAAAACCAATAACCTAATTCCCTATATTCACATCAACACACAAAGAAATCTCTCTTAAATAATTAGATAGATTAATTACGTAAATCACTCAAACGATAAATTATCTTCTTTTCAGAGAAACTTAAATGTAAAAATTAAGAAATGTAAATTAAGAAGACCTTTTAAGAGGTGATCTTAGTTATTGATACAATGATGTGTTCTTCCTATTGTCAATTAAAATTGATCTCTAAGTTAACAGCCGCACTTAGGAAATTCTAATTGAGATCGAATCTCTTCAACACTGATTGTCTAGAACCTGAGCCTACTTCGCAGTACTCTATCAAAATTAATTGCAGAAGACCGTCTTCTTCCCATGATCTGTCTATCAGCTCTAATTACTGCTAAGGGAAGGGGGCCATTAAGTTCACTGATTAGAGAAGCTACTTGTGTTTTTGCTCCTCAAAGTCTATTAGAGTCACTCCAAGCTCATAAAATATAGGAAAAAAGAATTTATGCAAATTTTTATCATCTCTTACCAAAATGAATTCATTCTACTGATTTGGGGAGATGAATTTCCTAATGCAAATAGGGCTTTGAGTCTCTCCAAAAGAAACCTTTTTCATAATTTATTATGAAGCTCTTTCTATCAAATATAGTGAGCTATCTTCATCAAGGGACACAATTAGATTCTTTTAAGATTCATCACCAATGGACAGTCCTTGATAAGTTAGCACTCCTCGAACATGTTTGTCATTAAAATATCTTTCAATGCTAAGAGTGATTTTGAAAAATACAAAATATAATTTCCCATTCCTCAGTGTCTAATGATGCTTGGTTCTTTTTTAAATTAGCGATATACAGTCCATTATTTGTAGCTAAAGCATATTGATAATATTGGTTCATAATTATTTGACAAAATACGAAAATATTCAGACTCTCCCTCATCAATTTAAATTATTTGTATGATGTGACTCACTTCCCTCAGCTGCACTGTCTTAATAATTTCATTGCTTTACGTGTCCAACAGTTCTATAAATCCTCTTCTTTCTCCTATTATGACTATATCTTTAGAATATTTGACCATACAATAGGCATTTTGCTTTAGCTTAGCATGAGCTATTCGCTGGAATCTGCCACTGCAAACGTACAGATTTTTATTCTAGCAAGCAAGATAGTATCTTCCATTTTGCGAGTGGCCTGCAATCAAGTTATTCTGCGTCGTAGAAATTGTAGCGATGAATCTAAAATCTTCAACTGAGAATACATCAATATCGTTGTTGAGTCCATCTACTAGCACATACTCCTCGTCACAGAAAACAGTGTAGCATCGGTCTCGCTTGAAAGTCATATATCGAGTCAGCTGGGGTGGAATCAAGTCTGTAGAGGAATTTTCAGAATCTATATCGTCATTGTTTTCTTCTGTTTGATCCTGCTCAACTTTACTTCTTTTGGGTAGCTTTCTCTGTGGAAGGCCTAGCACGCTTTAACATGATTGAATGAAATATAACTCTTCTTATTATATATTTAAAATAAACTTCCTTTGTGCTCCTCTATGTCTTCATGGTTCATTGAACTCTATTATGTGAGTTTGAAAGGCTTTTTGAAATAGGATGCAATGGCTTCTTGCTGCTTTTTCTTTATGATTTCTACTAAGTTCATGCTTGTCTGAGAGAGCTTGGTTTACAAGAAAAGCTGGTGCATGCTATCTTTCCAGTCCAATTGAGTGCAGGTGAACTTGTCTAAAATAGACTTTTAAAACTTTAAGTAAAGTAAAAAAATAATTATGTCTGAATACTCCTTCTTAACGGAAATAAAAATTCATAATTAAACTTTCTTAGGTGTAACTGCACTAAGTTCCTCCTTGATTTCCAAGTCAGTAGTACACTGAATTGTCTTATCGCAGACGCATTTCCTGAGGTCGAAACCCATCACATGGTTTATGAACTATAGGGACTGAGGTCATTTACAAAATGTTCAACTTTCTTTAATTTATTATTTTCTTACCTTTGAAGAGCTAGATATAGGAATTTCATAATTCAAAAATAATATTTTTTATTAGATTTGAGAGACTAGCTGGAGACAGGTGTATCAAGTCTTAAAAGATCTTTCTCATGATTTCTCTATGTGTCATTTTCAGTTATTTAAAAAGTCTCTAGCATTAAATCATCCTAATTTTCTAACTCAATTGAAATGACTTAATCTTCTTTAACTATGGCTATATCAACCATAGTCAAAGCAAATACTTATAAATGTAAAAATCCAATTTACATATATAGTTTACTTTTTCCTCTATTTAAAGTGGCTTAACTTCTTTTTAGGGTATTTCAATAGAATCCACATTCTAAACTTGAAGAATTTAAGACTATGATTTATTATCTTCAATAGATAATTGCACAATCTCAAACTAATCAAGATCAGTAAATTTTTATTGTAAGCTAAGTTCAACAACTTAGTGTGCTTAGAGTTCAGTCCTCTGCTTTATGATTTCTAACTCTGTAATTTCAAACATTTGTCTTTCAAGAAGAGTTTCTGAATTTAATTGATCGATTTAGTTAACTGAGTTTTAATTGCTTAATTCATTAGAATCTAAATTTTCTGTTTCCTCTTCGATAACTATATCAGAGAAACTCTAATCTCCCTCGTACTCTAAACTTTTATCAGAGTCAAATTCTTAAGTTTCAAGATCCTCATTTTAAAAAAAAATATTAACAAAGTAAAATCATTTGCAAAAGCTTTCATCTCTTCTTCATTTTGTAGATAGTTTTAAAGACTCAAGTCTAATTTGCCTATTATTTATTCAGAGTTATGGATATGCTACAAGATATATTCAATATCTAGAGGATTAGTTCTAAGAATTTCAATAGAAATATTTTGTAAGTCCTCTTGAAGGTTTTCTTTCCCAAAATGATTATTTGTATTCTCTAACTCTAGATTTCCATTAGAAAAGTCAAGCTCTTCATTTTAGAGATAGGGATTAAAACTGCTTACTTTAGTTGGCTTAGAATTTTTCTTTTTAATGATAACTGTGTCTTACTTTTTGAGATTATTATTCAATTCCAAACAATTTACTAGCTTATCAACATAACAGAGTCTTAGCTCCTTTTCTAAAGGCTTGATATCCACAAAAGAATCTTAGAGAAATTCTTAATCCAAATTCGACAAAATTTCTGATACGTAAGGCTTTGAATATATCTCGAATTTTGATAAATAGAGTTTCTTTATTTTTTCGACTGCTTCAACGCCTTTATCTTTTGTAACAGCTCTTATTGTTTATGAGCTTTATGAAAGTGTTGGAGTTTTTATTTCTTAATTAGTTTACAAAATTTGATCTATCTAGTCAGATTTAGAAGTTTTGGAAATTATGGTCTTAGTTGAAGTTAAAGATAGAGAAATTTCTAGAGGGCAAAGTTAAATCTCTCTTAAATGCACTTCGAATTAGCTATCATTAACTTGCTAAAGGCTTTAAATTTTATTTTCAAGTGTCGTAGGATCGTTTTCATTAGATTTAAGCTCTTCTGATTAATGGTTGATATTCTATTTTGTAGCATCTAAATTATTATCTTCCTAGTGTATATCTAAAAAGTCATCAAATATCTCATTTACACAATAAGCAGCAAATACATAAAGAAATATGTTTCTTCTCATTTTCAGCCTTCAAATAAGTCTATTTCTAATCATCTAACGTTCTGGTATTCCTATAAGATATCGCTTTTTCTTTTTGAATGGACTCACCACCCATTAATTTATTAGGCTTTTCTACCGATTATATCTCCATAATTTTTGAAGCATACAAGCTAGCTGTGCTTTCATCTTTGTGATGATCATCTATAGCCTCTCCGAAGATCTCATGGATTTTGGCCTTCATAGTTTTGAGAAGTGATCTTGCCTACTCTTTGGACTGTATTGCCTAAAGAGTGCTCATCAAATGATGATCTGACTCCAGGCTTTCTGAATCAGTAGCCCCCTTACTATGTCGATTCATGAAACTACCTGCAAGCTTATCTTTGCCTTTCTGCTTTAGTGAACTAATGCTAAATCTACTTTTCATCTTTGAGAATTCTGAAGCCATCTTATCTATTTTCTTTTGCTTGGGATCGGTTTGAATTTCTTGACTTGTAAACTCTAAACCATGTCTCTATATTATAACTTATCTTTAGTTCGAAGGTAGATCCAATTGAAAAATAGCAGCTTAGATATCAATTTCTGGGAATTCTAGCACCTTCTCTTATCCTATATCAGCTTTATAATTAGTTGTATCAAGAACAGAATATTCTTAGACCGGTGGATTTAGTTATTTATAGATAGAAATCTCTTCCACGTTACAGTCTAATGATAGGTTATGATTTACACTTTGGGCTTCTAGAATTTCTAAAAGCCCTAAATTAGAATCAAGCTGAACTGGCCTGATTTTATTCTCCTGAAGTAAATTGAAATCTTCAATTATGTTTTGAACTTATATACTTTGTATCCGACTGTCGAATTACAAGATTTCAATTCCATCCTCTATATTTTGAGTTGTTAATGATTCCAGTTCTTTCTCTTGAATATCAAATTGGAAACAGCCATAAATTTCTGTAAGATTATTTACTTCTCCATCTATAGATTAGATTTACTCATTATGCGTTTGGACATCCTCATCAACTAGCTCAACTTTACTATTTTCTTTAAATTCAATGTCTGCTAGATCTAATGTATCTTATTGGAGTATTCTTGGCACTTTAACTCCCTTTGTCTTTACTATGCTAAGATTTTCTAAATCCTGAATATTATTCTGATCTAGAGGATTAAACTCTAACTCTTAATCTGGAGCCCTTACTATGTCTAGACCAATAACTTGAATTTCAATATCTGTATTTAATACAGGTTGATCTTCAGAGGCCCACTCTATCAAACCAAGTTCTATGTTTTAAATTTCCATTTAACTCAAAATGTAAATAGAGAAGATATTATTTGATAAATTTAACTTTCACCACCATCAATATTCTTCTTCTAAAGTTCTGATGTATGTTCACACATAAGAATAGTCTAGAACTCAAGGTCTTTCAAAGCTAAAGATGAATTAGTGGATTTAAAGCTGATATACAAAAATGCAGCAAATCTACGATAAATAAGGCTTCCCATAAGCTCTAGCTGTGCAGTGTTTTGACTCTCCTCCACCTCTTATTTGAACATTTTACCAATTCTGAAGCCATTCTCTCTCTGGATTCTGTACATATTCTGTATTGCTCTCTTTAGCTCAATCGAGATAACATATCTGCTCCCTACAGTATTGTCACTGAAATTTCTACTTGTCATTAGATCTACTTACCTCTCATTGAAGTTGTCAAATACCCAAGAATTCTTAGTTTTCACTCTCCAATGTGGTTGTCATTTTAACTCTGTTCTCCTAGTGTCTTCCATTCTTAATTGCTATAATGAAATTGAATTAGGAAAACTTAATTACACTTATTTATTTACTCTTAAAATTAATTAAGAATT
>JAJKFJ010002585.1:0-25685 GCA_027382625.1 Tetmemena sp. SeJ-2015
CTAGAAGATTTTAGATTGCCTGTTTAGGGTTAAAATTTAGCATGATTATAAGTATTAATAAAGAAATTAATTATACACAACTTATTTTCACTTTCTTATCATATTATGGGGTTTTGGGGTTTTGAATAGACAAGCAACATCTTTACCCAATCAAGTGCCTCTGATTCTATCGGCGACGAGTGTAAGTCAAAACTATACCTTTGAATAAAGATATCATGTGAAGAAAGAGTGAAAATTTCCAATATGAAAGAATTTTCTCATTTACATATAGAGGATCTAAGTACATCAATTGGGAGTGAGCAACCCTATAGTGAACATCGACTCTTAGCGAGAGAGGAAAGTTTGGTAAGCCTATTGGTCTCACGACAGTAAGTATCTCTTTTCACGACAGCTCATTTACATTTAAGCTTGCCTTGATTCCTTAATAATCCACTTTTAGATAAGGTGATAGCTTACTGTTAAGAAAATGATTCGAGGATAGCATTTAGCAAAGTTTCAGATGGCAGCATACTCAAGTATTTTCAAGTCTCTACTGAGGAGGTAAGCATATCCAGCAATCAGAAGCGCTTAACACCAATCTTTATCCGAGTTAATTAAACTTAAAACTTTAATAGGACACTACTGTGACTGATGTTACTTTCTCTCAGGACTCTTCCTTAGTAGGATTCTGCACATCCTCAGGTCTTTTGGGAATGCTTTATCTCAAAACTAAGAAACTGGAGTTATTTTCGGAGACGGGCCACATCCAAGGCCATCCTTTGAATTCTGTTAGCTTCAATAAGGACAGTGAGTATTTTGCAAGCTCCTCTCAGGATGGAATTATATGCGTCAGATCGGTTAATAAAGACCGCAAGGACATCATGCAATTTATAATGATAAGAACTTATTTTTATGAATTCCAAGACCCTGCAAACATAGTCATGGTGAAGTTCTCTCATGTTAAGCCCTATATACTTGCTTCAGCACATGAGAATGGGAAGATAATAATCTGGGATGTTCAGCTCAGGAGCAGGAAGTGGGAGATTCAAAATTCGCATCAGTCTGTGGTGACAGGTCTCGCTTTCTCGCCAGTGAATAATCTACTGCTTACTTCTTGTGGAATGGATGGGAAGATTCAGTTCTATGACATCTCAGGATAGAAAACAGTCAAGACCATCGATAACCAGAATCCACTCACTGCGCTTTCCTTTTGCTATGATGGCCATACCATAGCTGTAGGCACCACCAATTAAATTTAATAAAGATGGTTGAATAAAGTTATAATGTAAATGCATGAATAAAGATATATCATTAATTATTTCAATGAATGGAAGTATTCAGATATATGACCTCAAGGACAAACAAAAGATCAAGTATGAATTGAGAATTCATTCATCTCACTGAATATTTGAGTTTAAGATTGAAAACAATAAATGTCTACAAAATATTCAATTCTATTGACTTCCTTTTCTCATTTATAGCTACAAGCCATTTTACATTTAAATTTCATTTTTTAACTCCTTCATATTTTACTAATCACAAATGCAAAGAGAAGATTCTTAGCTTGAACCAAGTGCTCTGGATAAGAGCTTTAGCTACACATACTCACAACAGTTCACTCAGAGTTCTCAACGCTCAACACAAAATTCTCACTCAGCGCCTAGTAGATTTGAAAAGACGGTCAATTTATTACTTTCTGAGTTGAGAACGATCGAAGGTTACAGGTTTGAACTAAGGACGGATAAGCCACAGAAAGACCCGGCCAAGAAGCAAACACTCGCTCTCAGTACTGCTATTCAAACTAGAGAAGCCAAGAAGTACTGCAATAACTTCCCCATCATACAAGTTAAATTGAGAAAGGATTAGAAGCAGTCAAGACCTGACGCTGAGTTTGTTCAAATCTTGCAGGGCTCACAAGCTAAAGAGAAAACCCCTTTGTATATAGTGGTTGATGCAAAGTTTTATGAGGGTGAGTTGTCTAGCTCCACAGTAGCTAAGACAATCGATGACATGGCTTTGAGGAAAGCAGTGGGGTTAATTATCTGCTCAGAATCAACTAAACTCCCAAAGAGTTTGAACTACTCTTTCCAACAGCACAAGGACAAACTTCAAATCGTTAAACTCAAAGCCTTTTCTTAATCCTAACTGGATTATCTGACTTAGGAAGAGGTAGATTTAATAGAGAGACTTGTAATAGGAGTGGGTATGGTCAAGGCAAGATAGAATTAAGCTATCACCTCTCAGGCCTCACTTCAGTTAGAAAGCCAAGTTACAGATTCTAGCAAATTGGAGAGTGTTTGGGACATAAGTTAGAGCGAGCGAGACAAATTTATGATTGAATATTTTAGTCTTGAAAATATAGCCATCATTAAAAAGTGCGTGCTTTAATTCCTTAAGCAATCAGAAACTCAGGCAAAGATGGAAAAGACTAAGAAAGTCTATGAGAAGGGGCAGGATGACATGCTACTGCAACTCTCTCAAATGAGTACACAGCAGCTGATTGAAGATGAGGAAGAGAAGAAAGGTAAAGTCTAAAAGACTGTCATTGTTGATCAAGAGCAGAAAGATAAATAAGCTTCTAAGCAGAAGGAGGCTTAAAGCAAAGAGGGAGTACAAATATTGGTAAGATCTAAAAGCCAGACGAACTTGATAGATATCAGTGAAGCGATAGATGCGCTCACTCTTAATAGCTAGAATGATGAGGGAACTTAAGTAAAAGAGAAAGAAGGAGTAAAGAACGAGAATTAAGAGGAGTAAAAGGACTTGGTTGAAATAGTTAATCCAGAGCAAGCTCTGATAGATGAAAAGGTGAAGCGGATGCAGTTCAGAATAGAAGAGAGCCAACAGAAGAGACAAGCAGAATTTGAAGCTTTTGAAGAGAGGATGGGGTTAATCTTGAAAGACCTTGAAGGGTGCTCTCAGACTGAGGATATGAAAAAGGTTTTCAAGAAATTCGATTTGAAGATTACAAAGCAGGGTTCACTCGATAAGAGGACCAAGGAGAATAAAGTTATTCTTGAATTTTTGGCTTAGAAAAATATCAATTTTCCCTCTTCATCTTAATCGCAAGCTACATCTGCTTTAAATAGCCAATAGGTTATATAAGAGAGTTCATAAGTTAGCAATACATCAATGGCTTCAACTTAGAGCATGGGCACTGTAGTTTATAAAGGCCTAGAAATACCTGTGAAGAATAATGGGATGCCCAATATGAGATATAAGATTTGCAAGGACTTGTTCAAAGATAATTAAAAGGAAGAGGCCAATTTCAAAAAGTAATTTAACCTTTCGTGAAAGGCATTCTTAATTTTCTATGTAAAGAGGATTTATCCGATACTTCGTTTTGAATTTTAAATTCATCAAATTAAGTGGAAAATATTTATCATTTTAATCACTGATAGCTATCGTTCAATTGACTATTGAAAGAGGAAGCGAGTGACTGCTGTTACTGTGCCTTTTTACTCTCAAGCCTGCAGCTATTAACTTTAGCAGCAAATTTGAGAGACTGAACAGTCTAGTCCACGTTGCATTAAAGTGGACTCACATTCACCATCATTAAAGTTTTCGAATCCCCTCCAAGGTATACATATAAATAAAAATAATACATAAATATATCCCCTCCAAGGTAATTCTTAAGCAAATGAGTTAGCTTTGAATTTCTATATGGGATGTGTGGGTCCTTTAAAATATTTAGAACTGAAATAAATTATAATTAAAACTTTTTGATGATACCAGAGATCACATCTCCCAAGCAACTCAAGCTCTTATTTATGCTCTGAGTCTCCTAAAGTCTCTCACCCTCAACTTTAGAGTCAGTAATCCTCTCACTGCCAGCTAAGTCTATCAAATTCAAAGCACCTTCAAGGACCTATGTTTGAAAAGTCCTCTTGGTTCTTATCTTGAGCTGATAGATGCTGTGGCTTCTAGAGGAGTTTTAATTCATGGCTGTGCTTCCAACCTTCCTATTCTCCTTAGCCTTGAGTAAAAGATATTCAACGTCATTGAAGCTGGTTACTCTGATCTCAGTGGGCTTGAACTTTAGATTGTTAGTCATTATCTGAGCATTTTAATTGCTAGGCTCCAGCAGATCCCTCACAGTCTCAATATGGATTTCAATACAGCTCAGAGTCACCTCCTTGATATCAAAGTCAGAAGGGTTCTAGGATTCGAGAGTGGAGAAGATCATCTAAACTGAGCGAGGGATGAGCCCCATTTCAGTTGAGTTCAAGCTTCCTTCCATGGTGTAAGTCTTACCTGCCCCTGTCTAGCCATATGCAAATATGCAAACTTTGAAGCCATCGAGAGCAGACCGAATGACATCCCTCACCTCGTTGAAGATATCTACCTAAGTCTCATTCTAGGAGAAGACTCTATCGAACTTGAATCTCTAGCTATTGTAGCCTTTATCATTCATGCCAGGCAGTTTCTATTTATAAGATTTCTCTTGATCCTTGAAGAACTCTCTCACTTCGATGCTTCTCTCACCCTTGATCACAATTGTATCATCTGATTCTAAAAGTGACTCCTTCTTTCTACCTGAGTTTGATAGAGATCTTCCCTTGTTAGATGCAACCGCTAGTTGAGGTTTTTGAGAAATGGACGTCGTCTATTTAGGTTTAAGCTTTGCCTCAAAAGCAGAGCTACCTCCCAGTAAGTAAATAAAACTTCTAAAAGTCTTTCTTCTTTGACTGAAGCTGATTTGCAACTCCTTAAGACATCTAGTTCAAAGTTTGACCTTTTTAGTTCTTAAGTGTTTACATTTGGGACTATTTGAGAGCTAACTGCTTTTGGTTTGAGTAGTCTTCTGGGATGATTGGCCTCACTCTGCAAAAAACTCTGATATTTAAAGTAGATTAACTAACATATAAGCTTAGAAATATTTCCCTTGATCTCAAGCCGTCTGTTGAAAAGATACTTGCCATATCCAAAGTAGAGATTAGCTTCCCTTTTCTAGCATCTTTAGATTCGATCTTCATTGATAATGATCAGTTGACGCTCAGCCTCATGCCTCTCCTTCAAAAGCTTATTCAACTCCAATGCTTAGTTCAGCTCTCTAACTACTTATTCCTCTCGCTTTTGCAATTCTATGACTCTCTAGGACTCCTCTGCATGCTTCCTCTTGGCCTCCTTGTTTCGCTCTCTCAACTAATTTAATCATAATATAGATAAAATTAAGAAAAAAGCAACTAATTTAATCTTTCTAGGGCGCTTTATCTCTCTTGCGTGTTTGCAAGGTGCTATCTATTCTAAGCTTCAAACTCTTATAGTTTCTGCATTAGCTCCTGCTGCTATTAAAGTTTCTTAGCCTAGACTATCTTATCAGCTACTAGAGTGAGATAATCTTGCAAAGCCGCTTGCTAGTGATCGTAGCTGAGTCGGTTGAGTGTAGACTTGTGGAGAAACAAATCAGCTTGTATTAGGGATTTGATCTTTGGCAGGAGATCATCCTGAGTTATTTCTAGCTAAGTCTTCAAGTCCTCTGTCACTTTTTACTACTACTTTAGATCAAAATCTGATGGAGGAGGGCAGTTATTTAGACCTAGATAAAGTTCTGAGGTGCTTTTTTCACTCTAGGCTGAAAATTGCATCTTCTCAGTCATTATTGCACTACTTCCATTATTCTCTATCTTGAATTCCTCATTTACTCCTCCTTCTATTGGAAAATTCTTAGATTTACTTGACACGCCACTCATATTCCCTCTGTCCATTTGAAAATGATTTTGATTTCTCTAAGGACTGAACGGATTCTAAGTCTGAGCGAGATACTTCTGAATTTAATCCTGCTAGTCATAGTTGTTTGTTTAGTGTTGTTGATTCTGATTTGGGCTTTGCAAGAATGGATTGAAATTGGCATTTTGATTATGAGATTGTGGATTGGCTTGAGGGAAATGCTCTTTGTTTGGAGCAAATGAAGGAGGGCCGTTGAAGAAGGGATTTTGTTAGTGCTGACCACTAGATTAGAAGCTGCTTTTTGAAGAATTCATGTTCAAAAAGTTAAAGTCAATCCATAGATTAAAATACAATAAAGATTCTTATAAGTGAAAATTTAAAGTTAAAGTTCTCTTGGTCCATTTTGATATTTATCGTTTAGTAATTAAATTATTCTTGGTTTGAATTTGAATTTAAATTAGAGAACATGGACATAAGAAAAGCAAATCAATAAAATCAACTTCAAAATAATGTCAAATTCATTCTTGTTCTCATTCAGATCTCAAACTCAGTCCAACCACTCATAAGTCACTCAACCTCACATTCTCAAACAAAGCAAAAGCGACTTGAAAAGCAAAGTGATCAAAGGGGAGATCAGTCTTGATAGAGGCGGCTGTAGATGATGTTCTACTGGTACTGACCAGCGGGGCCGTTCTTGGCGTCGGTCCTGCTCTTCTTCATCAGGTTGAAGGCGCGCTCGATGTTGTCTCTAGTGCCCATAGCTCTTTCCTTCTTCTAGTTAGGAGCCACAACTCGCTTTGGCTTCTCCAAGAAGAGTAATACATCTAATAATTGATAAGAAGTCGAAGTTAGAGCTCTACATGGTAATCTGGCCGTTGGCGTTGCGAGTGATGAGTTCAGCCTCTGCGTTGCCTAAGTCCACTCGGCATCCAATCATCTTGATCTTCTCTCTCAGCTCTCTCTGCTTCAACTCATGATAGCCTTGCTCATCATACCTATAAGAGTTGTGTTAATTGATAATCTCAATACTTACTTGTAGTTGAGCTTGTAGACTAGAGCTTGCCAGTGCTAGATGATGTTGAGTGCGCGGTTCTCAAGGTGAGGGTAGTTGCACTAGTTGTTGGAGTACTGAGCGAGGATCTTCACAACAGTTGAGTGCTCCAAGTGCTAGCTCTCAACTGGCAGGTACTCAAGAACCTCAAAAACCTTCTCGATTACTTGAGCAAGGGGGAAACTTCCGTCAGGGCTGGGGCCAATCCAGTTGGCCAGAACTTGCAACCCACCCTACTGTAGGAACTCAAATTGCAAGGGCTTCTTACGTAGCTAGGTGTCTATCTCAGTCAGTAGTAAAAGTCTGTGGATGGCAGGAGTTGCCTTCTCGCCAGGCTTCATAAGTATAAACTCTATCTAAGATTAGACTTGAGTTTGGAGTTGTTGATGATGCACTAGAAGTCAGATTGGAGAGCTTGCTCCATCCTGAGTTTGAGGGTGGCAGTGGCCACTTCGTTTTCAACGCGCAACTTCTCCTGTCGCTGTTTCATAGTCTGGTTGTTTTCCTTCTTTCGCATGTTAGGCAGCTTTTGTCTCAGCATGGCGTCCGCGTTGGAGTCTAGTCTGCCTTCCATGAAGCTGATTAAAATTGGCGAGATAGTTATAAGAGAGTTAGGATTTTTAGATGCCTGCAGAGGAATTGGAAGCTGTATTGATGATAGTAGTGCCGCTCTCTGAGCTAGACTCGAGCACTCGCTAACTCATGATGGAAGGGTGTGAGTGGTAGAGGTAGCTTTCATCAGCACTGCACCTCTGTCTTTCCTTCAACTGCTTCAAAGTGATAGAATCCTCAAAGTCGCGGGTGTCCTGAGAGTGTCTCTAGATCAAAGTCGAGTGCATCAGACCAAGTTCCTCCATTACTTGACTATAAGAGAAGGTCAAATATAAGCGCATTTAGAAGGGTAAAATTCCAATAGAGAATAAAAGTTCTTACTCTCTATGGCGCTCTTCTTGCTCAGTTTTGACTTTCCCTCTAGCAGAGAGTTTTGTCCTTGGATCAACTGATTTAAGTAAATTTAAGGGGTGTACAATTTAAATAAGACTGAAGCTTCCTCCATGGAAGTGTCCAGGCCAGCAGTGGGCTAGCGACGTTCTTGCTCATAGTCGTAGTTCGCAAACTCATCCTTGATCTCAGTCTTGACTTTTTCCATTCCTATATAGAATTGTTTGAAATGTTTATCAAGAAGTTTTTGAGTTTAGTTTGTCTGGTCACCTACTTATAAGCTTGAGAAGTTAAAAATTAATTATTGTTTCAATTTCCCAATCAAAGATAATTTATTCATGAAAAAATATTACAATTTAAATTATCAATTGATATAAGAAAATTTTGACGGCAAGTTAAGAAATGGGAAAATTACAATCATTCAAATAAGTATACTACTCTATTCATGATTCAAGCATGTCTGCTAGATTGAATAAGCTCCTCGTGTAGAGAGGGTGATCTTAACTAAGTGGAGTTGTGAATATTGGATAGTCAGGTTCCTTATATTCACTTTAATTTCTTAGCTCGTAAATCAATGCACAAATTATTTAGAAGTTATTCATTGTGAATATTATTTAATATTATTTACCTATCTAAGTCTTAGTTATAAAAGGCTTAGTCGTTGCAAGATTGAGTTTAGATAATTTGCAAGTATGGTGGCGCAAAAGCCAAATATGAAGTGTAATTTGCAATCTGCAAGTAGCTAGAGGTGGAATCTGAACTTCTTGGCAAGCAAAAACTACCTGTGCTTGCTGGGTCCAAGAGCTTTCAATAAAAAATGAATCAAGATATGAAAACTATAAAACATTTGCTTGGCAGGGTAGCTGCCTATTAAAAAATAAATTGAAACAGTTCTCCACCCGCAACATTCACAATCAATTCTCAATTATAGCTTAAACTATTTGCACTTATTAATTTATTGACCTTCGTCAAGGCAATCTTAATTTTTGTAACAGCTGAGCGTTTAATTGGTTTAAGTTGCATTTGTCGAGCTGCTATCATTGACGCATCTCAATTAATAGGTCAAATTTGCATATTGATAATCAAATTTCCAACCCTAATCAGTGTTATTTGTAGTCATATTTAATCTCTTCGTGGCGTTGAAAGTTCCAATTTGAAGAGCCAAATTACTATTCATACAGTAGTAGCCAGTAGTATTTTTAGAGGAAGTTTTATTTATGGTTATAACCTCTGAGCAACAAGATTGAGATGGGGTGCGAGGTTGGGATTAGCAAAATGCTGCTGTCTTGTTAGAAGCACAACTCACAAGCTTGAAATTCCCTTCATCATCACTCTTATTAAATTTTAAGAAATTAAATATGTTTTAAGTTAACTTGGGAATTTCGACAGGCAAGAAAGTTTCATTGTCAATCAGGAAAGAGTTGTCACAAAATTTGGAGAGTGTGAAAGTAGCATTCACCAGCCATTTAAAAGTTGAATTGCTTTCACCGAAGTAAGTGAGACTTCTTTATTATATTTGATTAGAGCTATTCATACATATCTTCGTCCTATTATACCAAATAAGAAATTTTACAAATGATTATTATAGGCAACTTGATTTGTAAAATTATTTGCATTAACAAGAGCATAAGCACAGCACTCATTCTGCAAGCAGTCTCCACTTTTATTGCAACTCTTTGGGATCATGCTGTCATTCATGAGAACTGAAATATTTTGTATCTGATACTACTAGCCTGTCTTTATTTAGCTGTAACTTATATAGAAATAGATAAATTGTTCTTTATATTTTCTTCCCGATACATCTTGTTTCCAATACTTTTCAGAGTAGTTTCCAAAGAGGAGAGCAATTTCTAAGTCCACGCAAAATTAAAAAATGTAAATTATGCAATAGGAGGCTGTCTATACAGCAAGTGTGCCATTTTTGTAAGAAAAGTTAGCACATATTGAATCTGCTCCATCTTAACTGTTACAGAAGGCATCTGTTTTATTCTTATCGCAGGCTATTAATTTCCTGCTCTCTTGGTTAGTAGTGTTATTTTATTACAGCCTCCTCAGTTTAAAATCTACTATTTTATATGTAGACAATTTTAAATGTTGAAGAAATGTATTGTCTTAGTCATTGAAGTTTCTTGTAGCTGAGGAAATTGCAAAAGTCAGAAAAGCAATTAGGATCATAAATTATTGAACTTTCATTTTTAAGGACAATTATCTATTTTTCATTTAAATCCGCTTTAATTTTATTAAATTTGACTGAAAGTGATGAGATAGATTAAACCAAAAAAATAAATTAGTAAACTATCTTTCTCTTGCTGTTTATCTTTAAAATAAAAAAATAGCATCAATCTAAGCAAAGAAGTAAAAAAATGTCCGATCCTTAATTCCCAATATCAATCAGTCAATAGAGAAAATTGCAAGATCCAAATTTTAAGCCATAGCTAAAATAGAACCCTTACTCGAAACTGACTGATCTGGTACTTGAATAGAGCTCCCCCAAAACTGCAAGAGCTTTCTAAAACACTCAGTCAAAGATACTTTCTTCTCAAGGTTTAAGAGACAACAGTCCTCTCACTACCACTTCGAAGCGGAGGAAGTTGTTGGAGTAGAATTTGATGTTCAGTCAGGTTGCTTCTTCAAGCATTGCTTCGAAAAATATTATTCAAATTGTAATCGATTATAGAATATTTTTAAAGAGGTTGATATCCATAAATTAAATTTGCAAAAAGGTTTGGAAAATAAATAACAACAAAAATGGTTCAACTTTAAATTGATAATTATTTAAACTTAGCAAAAATCAACTGCTCCCTAAATTAAATGTGCAATAAGATATAGAAAGATGAAGGTAAGAGGTACCAATCCGATTCCCATATGCCTACAATAAACGAGAAACAGGTTAACTATCTCTTTGAAAAGAGACAATAGTAGATATCTTATTATATATTACTTTATAGAATAAGGATTATATTTCTATCACCACATTTGTATGCACAGTCTAATCCAAACTCTTTGCCTCAGTCACCGAAACCATCTATTCCTCAGCGAAAGGCTTTTGAGATTCAAACTACTTCAGAAAGAGTCAGCACAGCGAGAGAGCTGTACTACTTGCTCGAGAAGGAACCGATTTTTCAAGCTCGATCAAGACTCAAGCCTGTGACTTCAGAGACTATGTTTAGAACCACCGACCACAGATTCAAGTTCCAGCCAACTGATTCTCAACTGCTGCTGAAAATGAAGTTATAGCAAAGCACTTAGATCCAAAGTATCCGCACTTCGGAAAATTTAGATGAGTCACCTTCCAGACTTCCCCTAAATCAGCTACCAAGCTTTCAATCAACTCCTAAGGTAAAGCATTAGGTGAGAAGGATAGAGTCAATGAACAGGCTAAGTGAAATAACCAAGCACCAAGGTTTCTATACCTCTAGAGGATAGCTCAAAAGACTGCCTGAAAATTAAGTTGATGTCTTTGTTCCTGAAGGTCATGCATATAATAATTTTAATTCTCATATTTGTATTTCAAATAGCAAGTAATGAGTTAGCGAGAATAGAGCAGCACAAATTTGATGTTGAGAGATAATTCACAAACACTCTTTTACATAGGATAATAGTACATTCTCTTAACTAGTACTGAATAAGTGCTGGTTTTGAAAATGATTTTTATTTTTATTCCTCAAATTTTACTTTACTTTACACAAACACTCTTTTAGCAAATCACAGCTATAGAAACATCTGGAGAGATAACACCATAGACTAAGCAACAAGAGCTTCAATCATGATAAAGATTAAAGAACAAAGAGATCAAGAGCAATAGGAAAAGAAGGATTAAAGAAGCAGACAGAGATCTCTTAAAGCTCAAAGAATTAAGACCCTCATGACTCAACTCAACATCATAGTGATGAGTTTTCAATTTTTCATTTTCATCAAGAAGCAAGAGATTGCAAAGACCGTCAAATTTGAGCACCTACCACTCAACTAAATTGAGAATGAGCTCAAGTACCTCTGCAAAGTGAAAAAGTATGTGCAGTCAGTGATTAAAGTGCAAGCCTTTGGTCGGATGATAGTCTACAGAGCGAGATATAGAAGATTGAGAAAGTACTACTTTAAATAAGTTAAGTACCTCCAAGGATTCTTTAGAGCTAGATAAAAATTTTATATACGCTTTTGTAAGTGTCTCCTAATATAATCTAGATACCTCTATAGAGCTTCTCATGCTAAATTCATGGATAAAAGAATCAAAGCTGCAATTAAATGGGGATGATTTCAACTCTTTTTAATTTTCGTCAATCGTCATATAGCGGTATGCGAGAGGACTTTTGATTAGAAGATAGGATATTCTCGAAAGGAAGAGAAGGGAAAAATTCCAACGCAACTTGCAATTCTTGAGTGACCTCAATGATAGAGAGAGGGCAAGTATCTTACAAGAAAAAAGGGAAATGCAAGAGGAAGAAGTCAGAAGGCAAAAAGAGTAATAGATAAAAGAGCTAGAGGAAAGAAGAATCAAAGAATAGTAGGAGGAGTTTGAGAGGTTGCTTATAAACTGATTACTTATACTATACATTGAGGTAGAGAAGCTTAAAAAAGAGAGAGACGCATTCGAGGAGTCCAAATATCCAGAGACAAAAATCCAATGCAGCTCACAAAGTTAACAAAGCCAATAATCGGCTTTCCGTTATTTAGGGCTTCAGGAAAAACAGACATGAAGTGTAATCGATGTTTATCCAGTCTAGTGACTAGACAAGCAATCCAAGCCCTCCGCTCATTGGAGAAGAGAAGCTAGGTAAGATTAATTAGATAAGATTTAACGCAATTTGTAGAAGAAGAGATTGATCAAGCTACTGAAATACCTCACTAAGACAAAAGTGAGTTCACTTAAGAAGACGAAAGCAAGTTGAGAACTTTTGAGGAAGATCAACTTACATGCGATGATTTTTCTAATAAATCTCAAAACATTAAACTCAAAAGTGAGTTATTCGCTTCCTATAATTAAATCTTCAGTTTAATGGAGATGCTCCCAGCAGAATTACTTCCAAATTCTTCGAGAAGATTCAAGACTTCCCTATAATTATTAATTGGAAGGCTTAGTTATGTATAATCGTTGTCACCTAGATCGAGAAAGATGAAAACTCAAACAAAAGCATCTTACTTCCCTTACAGTCTTAGAGCCAGTCAAACTTATTGAAACTAGAGAGGATGGATGAATCAACAGACTAAACGCCTGCCTTTAAAAGCATCCCCTCTTTTTCTGCTGCACCTTTTATAAATAACGATAAGAAGAGTAATGCCTCTAAGAGAAGTAGTATTTTGAGTCCCGATAGACAAAAGTTTCAACTACATTTCCAGACTTCAAGAGAGCCTTAACCAACTGATTAGGAGCCAGTATCCTCCTCGTCTTCTCAAAAGCATAAGCTCTCTAAATTTAGTAAGAGCATGAGACAACTCCTTTCCTAAGAATTAGAGGTAGAAAACGCTTCACTTTCTGGGAAGACTAGCGTTTAGCAAACCACAAAGCAGTTGGTTTCGGTTAATCCTCTATCAAGTCATAAGGAAGAAGAAAATTCAGTCTAATTCAGACTTTATATGAAAGTACTTTATAATGTTTGATGAGTCACTTTCATAGAGAGTTCCTAGGAAAGCAGGAAGAATAAAAGGTAACTTAGCAAAGGTCAGAGATCTAAAACCAATGTTTTTGAAGGTCTGCAAGACTTTAACTAGGGATAAATAAAGCACGCATCCAGTTTAAATGTACAAGCTGAAGATGACTAGATTGGCCCCCCTCATGGTCTTGTTCTCAAACAGTTTTTGAGCGAACAATAACTGCAAACTACAAATTTATTTGACTACACATCACCATATCAAAGTAAAAGAGATGCTAAAATATAGACTGAGGTCTTAAAGAACATAGTGAAAGAGGAAGAAGAAGAATAAAACCCTTCGTAGGAGATTTAATGCGAAATCATTCCGTCAAAGTATAACTATTTGAGCACTGCTAAGCAATAATAAGTTGATAAAATAGATACTGAGATGCTTTAGAAAATAGATTACAGTATCATCAGTAGAAAAGCAAGGAAATAAAAATTGAGATAGAGCCTCGTACTTGATAAGCTGGTTACTTGCAGCCAGCTATATTCGGACGATCCCTATAGATTTAAATGTCATATTGTGCACCAAGAGGAGCCCTTCATATCAGAAACTCCAGGGGATTTACTGACAGAGACCTTCTATACTCCGAATAACCTGTTCTATGTTTACAATCATGGTTATTAATTTTATGGCCCAGTTCCAATTCTCCATGAGGAGGATTTCTGTGTTTACATCATGGGATAAGTTCATAGACAGCTTCGCCTCTCCCTCTAAGACCTTAAGTCGAAGTTTACTCAAGTAAGTATTTCAGCGACTTTAAAATGTGCAGCTAACCGAAAGAAAGAGTTTGAAGAGGTTTAGTTCATAGACTAAGGAGCCTAACCGAATAACAAGTTTGGAGTCGGAGGGATCGGCACTGCTATCTGGACTGGCTATCGATTAAGAGACATCCTTAAATATGCGCAGATCGATCTTTAGAATGCCAGAATGATAGAATTCTTTGGAGAGGATAACGTTAATGATGAGGAGAGAAGATACTCTAATGCACTACCAGTGGAGATATGCATGGACAAAACTGCAGATATAATCCTAGCTTTTGAAATGAATGGCGAACCCTTGAGCCCCGACCATGGTTTTCCTTTAAGGCTTATCTGCCCTGGAATGATTGGCGCTAAGAGCGTTAAATGGTTGTCAAGGGTGCTTGTGCTGGATACTGATACCCCTAGTCAATTCTATCAAAGGGATTACAAGTTCTTCCCTGCCAACATCAATTCTCAGAATGTTGGCTCTGAATGGAAAAACTTTTCTCCACTTACTTACTTGAACTTGGACTCATTCTTTACTAACATCTAGAATAATGATGTCCTGCCTTTTGATAAAAGATTCGTTATCAAAGGAGTTGCAATAGCAGGCAATGGAATTTCAATCAGCAGAGTTGAGATCTCCATGGACGATGGAGTTTCTTGGAATTAATGCAAGCTGACTTAGTAAACACCCAAATCAAACTTACTGAAACAAGAGACTGCGAATGTAAATTCTCTTTCCCAAAAAGGAGGAGCCACAATCGGAAAAAAGTGGGACTGGACACCTTGGGAATATATTTTGAACGAAGGCCTAAAGCAGGAGTGCTGGGTCAAAGTAAGAGCTTTTGATGCTTGCTTCAACTCTCAGCCAGAAAACATCAAGAGTCTTTGGAATTTCAAAGGTTACATGAATAACTCTTCTCATCATAATAATCATTGTAATCATATTTTTTTTGAACTCGGTGCAGAGATTGAGGATATACCCACAGAGGAAATGAGTTTGATTAGTTTATTAATCCCCACTGATTTGAGTTTATAATAATTATACCTTATTAATCAATAAGTTAAAATGTTGTCTGGAATTAAGTTCGCGAAGCGTGATGGTGATGCCTCAGTGCCATCTAGCTCCTCTGCTTTACCTGAGGATGATCGTAAATAAAGCATATAAGCCGCTCTTGATAAAGATCTGAAGCACTCCAAGTCGAATAACCATCACTCTTCCTCAAACTATGGAGAGGATAAAGATCAATAATCTTCAAAAAGTAAGTTCGCAAAAATATTTCTAACTTCTTACTTTAGAGAGATGGCAGAAGCAGTCTGACAAATAGCAGGACAGACAACCAAGTGAGTAAGAAGAGTCTAAATACTCAAGGCAGTAAGAATCAAGAGACAATAATAACTAAGTTCAAAAAGGAGAGAGATACTACTAGAGGGCTACAGATGAGCCACAAAGAGAAGACCCTCAGAAGATTTGTGATGAGGCGCTTGAATTATTCCTTAGAGGCAGCTTTTAAAGGCTGGATCGCTAGCTCGAGAAGCTGGAGCAGATCAAGACAACCAATGTCAGAAACATTCTAATCATTTAAAATATAAACTTAGATAGTTTTCTATATATGTATATAAACTTAAATGATTTCTTAGAATTATCTTTTTCTTATTATACAAATTTATGATTCTGAACAGGATGGACAACTTAATGATCCAGACTAAGCAAGACGACTTCAACGAGCGATTCAGAGAGGAGATGGCAGGCTCCTTCGGTTTGGCGGGTCCTGAAGGCGATGAAGAATAATTGTCTGATGTCGAAGATCCCAGAAACCTCGCTTCAAAATCCGGCCAGCCAGCCTCCTACAACTTCCAAAGCTAACTTTCTTAAACTTCATTCATGATCACATTATTTTTGAACTGTCTTCGAACACCTTCGACCACGACGCTCACAAGGAGATGCTGATCCAGAAGAGGAACATCATGATGAAGATCCGTTAGAACGACTCTGAGTTCCAAAAGTACGATTTCAAGTACGAGAACTATGATGGCCAGCTTGTCCAGAAGAAGATGCGCAAGGGCCAGGAGGACAGGTTTCAATAAAGAGAGGAGAAGAGGCAGAGCAAGCAAGTACAGAAACACCAGAGAGTGCTTAATAAGTGTCAGCAGTGCTTCTATTAGGAAGGCAAGTTCGAAAAGGACAACGTAGTCCACGAGAGTGAGAACTGTTACCTATCTTTCCCCATGAAAACTTGCTCACTCCATCCAGATGCAGCAAAATAATTGAATTCCTGAAAGTTAATTTAGGGATGGTAGTGAACCTGTGACTCATATGGTTATGAGCACAAAGCAGCACTACATTAACTCACTTGAGGTGGAGGAGAACATTTAGGAAGAGCTTAGAGCTTTTTAAAAGTCTATCACAACCTTTTTCAAGGAGGCCCATGAAATGCAAGTGGTCTTTATTGAGACTTCAATTCAGAGTGAGAACTCTCTCCCCCACTTGCAGATAGAGTGCATCGGAGTGCCTTCTAATGAGGCTATGGAATTTGATCTGGAGGTGTTCTTCAAGAAGTCTCTGCTTGAAGATGACTCAGAGTGGAGCACTCATCGCAAGCTCATAGACACCAAGGCTCACCAGGGAAGGATCTGGAGGTGCCTGCCTTCAACTGGGCAGTTCAACTTCGTGCACGTTGACTTCAACGGAGAGGGAGGATTCGCCCACATCATAGACGACTCCAGGAAGTACAATCACAAGAAGGCTCTAGAGGTTGTGGCTAGTGCTATAGGAGCAAACGATCTCATGAACCTCAGTCAGCCCATGAGGAAAGACAAAGTATTCTAATACGCGTAGCAAATCAGAAACAAAAAACTAGAAATAGTTATATATTTTATAATTAATTTCAGAAAGAAGTATGCTCCCTACGCTATCAATTCCAAAAGCAATTGAACATGTTAGCTAATTAATTTCAAGTTTACCTAAAACCAAAGCAGTAATAACACAATTATCTTGATAGCCACGACGTACTCGCATAAAATAGGTTTAATAAATTCTTTGTCTTGGAGTTAGTAAATCTTAAATGAAAATTGCAATCTTAAGGTCATATGTATTTCACATCAAACCTGATAGTCTCGTCAAACAAAAGCCTTTGCTTTCCAGAGATGATATCACTTTGAAAATTCTAATCTTCTGTTTCCATCTCACTCACATAAAGCAAACAAAAAGTTTACATAGAGAGCATCAAAAATTAATTTTAAAGAAAGCATGAAAACCTCTTGCTCTCGTTTTCCAGAGTAGGGATTAAACTATATCTAGATGTCTCTCCTCTCCAGATACTCTAAAGTTACACTCCCTTTCTCATCCAATCCTAACACCTGCATAATTTGAGGCCTGCTGCTCACAAATTACACCCTCATCTTTCTAACTTTATCTGTGTCAAATAAAAATCATTAAATGATATAGTAATCAACAGTGGAGAGTGAGTGGTTTGAGTTCAAGTCTAGATCTGAGTTTAAATTGAGTCCCGAGAAAACATTATGGAAGTCTATAGTTTGTAAAGTAGCTGTGTTTCTAAGCAAAGTCAGTTCGTAATTTAACTTAGCGAGGGCCTAAAGTCCCTCAACTTCAATTATCCAGGCTTTTTAAAGGAACTTATTATGAGGGCGAGTCACATTCACACAGTTCACCAAGCACTTGGTGATGCCTGGTTCAAGAGCCTGAATTGTTAAAGGGATGTTCGCCATAATATGTTTCTATAAAGGTATTGCTTCCACATCTTAATAAACGTGAAAATAAGTGAAATCTTAACATTTTTGGGCATCTTAAGTTTCAGTTTTCAAATAGGACAGCTAATTCTGAGCTCTTTAGACTAATTTTGGATGAGAGGAGTATAAAATGACCTAGCCGCTAACTATCGGTTTATAGTTGAGTTGGAACTTTCCCTCCATTCTTAAGGGAAGCTTCACTCTGTAGGTGTCCAAGAAGTAAATCTCAAAATAAGCTGCATACACATCAAACTTATAATGGATACAATATTTGTAAGCTGTGGTGACAAGATTAGTGCAAAGTCTATCAGAGTAGAAGAAAACCTGGGTAGACATCATCCTATCTGCCTCTTTGGGTGATTTATAAGCTAGGTTGATAAATTTATTATTTTCTAGGAACCTGGCTTTAAATTTTCTAGAGGAGGTCTTTATAGAGTACTGAGAAAAGTCAGAGGTAGGAGGCAAGAAATTCTAGATCTCAAGATTTTAAAGAGAGTCATCTGCAGGCATGTAATGAATGAATTTGTGGTCTGGATGATTGT
This sequence comes from Tetmemena sp. SeJ-2015, assembly GCA_027382625.1. NCBI lineage: Eukaryota > Ciliophora > Spirotrichea > Sporadotrichida > Oxytrichidae > Tetmemena > Tetmemena sp. SeJ-2015. The sequence continues at coordinate 18,312 of JAJKFJ010002585.1, forward strand.
GTCTCGGATTTATCATCAGTTCAATATTGCAAACCACGGTGTCGTCTCGAGAAACCAATAATTTAAATAACCACTTACATAATGAATATGAAACGACTTTGATGGAAATCCTCCTCTTAGTTAGATAGAGCTTGCTGTCACTATCCTTATTTATTTATTCTCTTTGAGAAGGGACTTTCCCTACTGTCCTGAAGCTCAAGAATCTGAAAGTGATTGGAGTTTGTTCATTTGTATCTAGATTGAAGTCATTTTAAATTGTTATAAAATCTAGCTTTTGTGGTTTCATCGCTTTACCCTATGAAACTAAAGTCTCTAGCAACTTCTCGTGATTATTAACAAGCTAGATCTCCTCTTCATGGAGCTAATCTTGATGAGGGTCGAAAATTAAAACCTTAAAAAGCTCCATAGTACCTAATGTATTGCGAATAACTATGTCAAAGTACGAGGGTTTACCAGGCATGGCATCTATATTCAACTTAAAATCTACGCCTTCATAAAGAGCTTAGCAAAGCAGATAGTCTGAATTCTTATGACTCTGTCTAATAGCTTCAACCTTCCTTAACTCTTCCTCTCTCTAAACTCTCTCTTGCTGTTTATTTTTGTAAAAGATTTGTGCAGCTGCTTGTTGCTTTAACTCCTTTTCCCTCTTTATAGCCCTAGTCTGAGATACATCTTTTCGCTTACTCTCTTCTTTCTTGACAGATGACTGAACCTACTTTTCATATTCTTCCTACTCCAATTTTCTTTAGAGCTTGAGTTTTTCAACTCTGGCTTTTTTCCTGTCTTCTTAATCACCTGCTGCTAAATCTACCTTGGCAACTTCATTGATCTAATTAATTTTTTTAGTTTCAAGATGCTGAGAAACTCTTAAATAGTTCTAATCTATCTACTCTAATGGCTTAGAGTAGAGTTTCTTCTTATGCTTGGAGGGCGTGTTTTGAGCGTTGAGAGTCTTTGGAGATTTAGGATCTGCTTTGTAAAATCCACTTGACTTGCTCAACTTCATCTGAATCATAGATTTAGATGTTGGACTCCCAGGACCCTAAGATTTATCCTCATCGTCATCCAAAAACTTTCAAAAAGTTAGTGTTAATTATAAATAGTAGAAAACTTTGAATACTTAGAGGTCATGTTTAAATGCTCTTCAGCAGTCAAACCGTGAAGCGAATCTTCGTAAGAGCCGATGAGCTTCAAGTGAAGTTGAATCGTTCCTAGCTTTTAACTGGTATTTGGATCACAGACTTCAACCTCAACAGTCTTTGCAGTGAAAGATTTCTCCCTGGAGTCTATTACAAGATCTGCTAAGTCAACTTTGGACACTCCAAACAAGAACTGAGTGTTCATGTCGAAGACCTCAACGTGCAAAGACTTGGTGCAGAGATATTCTATAAAGTGGAGGGTGGTGTCATAAATCTAACTCTGTCCTCTCTCAGGCATGTCTTGGATCACAAAGTCCTCACTTATTTCATCATTCAATAAGAAAAGAAAGTTACTTAAATAGGATTGCCCTTTTAATTTTTAAGATTGAAGGGCTCGCTATTATAGAGAGTCTTGATCGTATCTAACCTTTTAAGAATATAGAGCCGACTTGGTTCAAGCTTATAGGCATCATTAAAGATAGGCTGGCTTCCTATAAAAGCTGGTTTCTTAAGCTGAGCTAAATGAGTTTGAATGGTCTCGAAATGGAAGAACTAAAACCTAAATGCTCTTAATAAAATATATCTATAATTATTGTATGCCACTTGATTAACCAACTCTTCACATTAAACAATCATTAATTTGATTGGGCCAGTTTTAGTGCTCTTCATTCAAGTAGTTTGGAGTTTTAAAGCCTATGAAATGGAAGGTAGTCCTGAAAGTGTTGAACCGCCTCATCAGCTCTGTAAATTTGTCAGTGTCTGATTTAGAACTGAACACTAGAGGATCTAATATCTCTGTGCCTATGCCTAGTCGAAAAAGTATAATAAAAATCATTTTAAGTCTGAGCAGGTTCAGTTTATCAACTTCCGATATCTGTGAGGTTATCAGAAGCTAGAGGGAGCGCCTTAATTGAAATTTAAATATTTTTTCTTGTAAGCCTATAGTTTGGATCATAGTTAACTAAGTCTAGAAGTAAAGACTCGTTGCTCTTCAGGTTGGGAACTAGCTTTGAAGCCTTGAAATTCTTGAGTACGAGGCTGACTAAGAACTCAATCACAAATTAGAGTCTCTCTGGGGGTAGGCTACTCAAGAGGGCCTGAATATTCTTGGTTGAAGAGAATGACATCCCCAGCTTTTACTCTTGTTGAGTGGAGTAGTCGATGAATTAGGAGAGTATCTATCTTAGATAAGAGTTTTCTTTGATGACTGAGGGGTCTTCACTTAAATTAAAATGCAACTCTCTCTGGATCTTCCATATTTAAAAGGTTGACACTAAATTATTAGAAATGAGTAATTTATAATCTCGTCAATCATCACTTGTAAATACTTTAAACGATATAGCTCTTTTTAAGACTTAGACCTGATCAAGTTAGTTATCCTCTTTTTAAAGCAGAAACTCTGAATACTAACTAGAGACTTCACTCTCCTCAACATCCTACTCTACTTTACTAGGGCCTTCAACTTCTTTGGGCTTCTTAGTTTAATCTCCTTACTGATCTGGTTACTTTTTCTCGGGAAGCAGGTTATCAAGTCCAGCTGCTTTAGGTTTGGGTACTTGCAGTGAGTGCTGCTTGTCAAAACTTAGATCCAAATCATTGAAGGAAGGCAAATAGTCCAGTTTTATAGCTTGCCAAAAGCTGTGTTCCTTAGCCTTAATATTTTTATTAGAGGATTGAATGAAAATCATCTTCATATCCCTATAGTCATAATCAGATAATAGTAGGTGGCTTACTCTTTATCGATTGAGGCAAAATATCCAAAGTCAAAGAGTTGAGCACCGTTCATCATTGAAATAGAAGGCGAGAATTTGAAGCCTATTGACTTTTCTGTACCCTCTTCTAGATGATCTTTATCATTGAAGGGAAGATAAACACCTTCAGCTATGCAGTAGTTTTCGTTCATGATTTTCTCGCTTGCGAATTCAAACTTCACTAAAGCAAGTTAATTCTAAGTTTCTTCTTACCTTGGAAATGAAGCTATATAAATACTCCAATGAACTTATCCTTTGCAACGTTTGAAATCTTAATCAACCCTTTCTCATTCCAGAGCGTAGAGAGCTTTTGATCCTCTCTCTACCCTTAGTTTTCATCAACTTTGAAAAAGTCTCTCTCATACTTCTTGTCCTTGAGCAGATCTATTTCCAAGTTCTAAGCCAATACTTTACTCCCACCGGCCTCTTCAAGCGCGTTGAGTTACCTCCAAGTGTTATGAAGTTGGATCTTCAAATAGATGCGAGTTATCTAAGGAGCTGACTTAATCTTGTCATTAAAGTCATGATACTTATAGAAGTAAAACTGCTTGTCCAAGTATCTGCCAAAGTTTAACATCAGATACTTCAGATTAACGAAGTTCAAAGAGTGTAAGTACACATCTGTCTTTTGAGAGGGCTTTGCATCTATGATGCCTTGACCATGCAAGTACTTCAACGGCCCTTAATTTTGAAAACCTGGCACTTTTATAAAGCATGAATAATTTATGAAATTACAGTAAACTTTATCTTTAGAGCCAAAAAGAGTGAGTGTTGGAATATGTCTAATTAGATTTGTCTCACAACTGGCTTCTTGAATCTTAATGTTTATCTCTGCTGGTTGAGTAATGAAAGTCTTAAATTATCCAGCAACAGCTTCCTTCCCTGACTATTAGAGTTCGAAGAAAAAGTCTCTCAAGGATCCAGCAGTAAGCCTGCTCTTGTAAGTTAGGAAAAACACATCTTTAGTCTCTGAAGTGAAACGGTTTTTAATTTCTCTAACTTGTCTTTCTAAATGGTGATCTATAATCTTGACGATTGAGTAGCCTAAGCTGATCTAACTTGGCTTAGACTTTGGATCTGTCTAGATAAGAAACAACAAAAGGTTAATTTGTTTAGTAGTCTAAATTTGACCAGTGATCTCTACTGCAACTTGAAGACCATTTTTCAAAACTTCCTTAGCTTCCTCTTTATCGACTATAAACATAACCTCATTCTAGCCAACCCTCATCTATAATAAATTCACTACTTTTCTAAAGTTAATGCATCTTTTCCTGAATGAGAATGTCATTTCTTCTCTTTTCCTGCTCTTTGGTATTTACTTTATCTTCTTCCTCATTAGCTCCTGCTTGCTTTAACTAGCGTTTAAGTTTCTCCTAATTTTACATGCCCTCTTCCACTGATTGCTTAGAGTGAGCTGTGAAATTTACTCTGAGTCCTTCGGTGGTAGAGTAAGTGCTCTCTAGTTCATTCAAAGCAGGCGGCTTGCCTGGAGGTAAGACCTTCACTTCAAAAGGCTAAGTGTTATAGGTTCTTCCTATAAATTGACTTTTGTTCTTAATCAGAGTCAGATGAAGGCGTATGCTTTTCAAGTTCTGTAGAGCCTCCACAGGTTATTTAAATTTAAAGTGAAGATAGATGAATGGATATTTATTGATCTTTTGAAAGCACCTTTCCAATGAGAGACTGTAGTTGGATGACATAGATATTGAAGTCTCTGTAGATCTCCTAATTTGAGTTAAACTTATTCAGTCTCATAGACTAAGTCAGACTTTGATTATCCTTATAGGAGGAGTTAACTTTCTCATTTCCACTTGCTTGCAAACTGAGGGCCTCCTCATTTTCAAATTACTCAGCCTGAAGTATGTAAGGCTTGTGCAGGTCATATAGATATTGCCAGGCTTTGAGTTGCTTCATCTAAGAGGCATAGTTCTAGGCATGTGTTGAGAGTTTTGGCTAACTCGCCGGTGCTTTGCCAAGCATTTAGTTTGTGACTTGATCAATCTTTAAATTCTTGCTTCCTCCTTCTTTCATTTCTTTAGCTTGTTTTAATTTCAAATAAAACTTTGACTTACAAATTAACAAGAAAAAGGTTTCATTGAGAGGAAGGATAAGAAAAAGCAGTAGCTTTTAAAGGTAGATAAATCATAGAATAAGCAAATAGAAGTTTATAATATCCATCATAAATTGAAGAAATAGTTCCATAAAGTTTAATCACTCCGCTCCACAACCTCATGAAGATATTTCAAGAAACATAGTTATAAATTTTACTATGAAGTATACGAGGGATCGGGAATAGTCCAAGCGAGAGAACCAATCTTGATTGGGTTGTCTAGATCCATGCATGTCCATTACTTAAGAGAGAAAGTGTAGAAAAGCACCGACCCGTTGGCGATAGCAGTAGTGCCTGAGACTGCTGAGCAATCCTAGCCCTGGTAGACAGCGATGTGGTAATTCAATCCACTGAAAATATTAACTATATAGTGTCATCTTAATTAATTGAATAGCCAATATCTATGAAGCCATCGGTCATTTGTAGAGTAGAAGAGGGAATAGTTATTGCCTCCTCCACGTTGAGTCTATTCTTTACAGTGTCAGCTGATATTCTGTACAGGTAGGGATTATTGCCAAAGAACCCATAGACAGGTCTATCCTCCTAGTCGGGGTGGTCAGGGTCCTACCTTCTCTGAATCATTTATATGAACCAAGCTCACTATGAAAATTAATTTATAGGTCGGAGAGTGAGTAGCCACTAAAGACGAGTGAGGTGTCATTGAAACCGACTACTCCACTTTGGCTGAGACTCATAGTACTAACCATGTAATGGTAGAAGGTAGAGGAGGGGTACTGTTTGAAGATTATGCCAAAAGCAGAGTTAAAGTAGACCATGGAATATCTGTGATAGGGAGTGCTAGTTGTTTGTGGCTCTGTGAACTGGATCTCCTCATTCAAATGCAGTCGCTATAAGTATTAGCACCAATAATAGAGTAGTTCAATTGTAAGGGGCCAAGTAATCTATATCCTTGTAATACTTGTGGACTCTCAAATATCCATATTGCGTGCCTCTGTTAACGTAGGAGAAGATGTATGAGTCAACGAATAGAGGAGCCAGCACAAGCTGCCCATCAAGCGTGAAAAGTCTCTATAAGCGCACACATAACTTATTAAATTTTAATAAAGCGATCTTGTATTCTCTCTGTGTCAGGGTAGTTAGCAGGGGTTGTAGCTACTCCGATCACATGAGAAGAGAAACCAAAAGCTTGCCAGTTATAGCCGTCTCTATTCTTTGCAAGAGCCAGTCCCATATACTGCCACCAGTACACCTCATGCGATCCTCCGAATAAGCTTTTAAAATGAACAGCTACATAAGTAAGATAAGTATTGTAAGCTTGGTGTGATCTAATCAGTAGTGTAGAAATTGTTAAACGTGACATCGTTATTAGTCTGTAGGCTTAAAGCCCAAAAGTCCATTTCAATAAATGGAAATTTATAAGCTGCTTAAAATTTTGGAGACATCTGTTGGATTGATGGAGAGAAGGTACTTGCCGAAGGTGCCTCTGCATCATAAAATAAAGTTAGTTTGCTATCTTGGATTGAAAACGCTAAATGCTGGAGCAGTAGGGTCGATGCTCTGATATTGCTTGTAATAGCTGGCAGCTGAGCTCACTAGTTACTTCACTTTCACGTAATCGTCACCTTAGTTAGTCTCTGAGTTTTGGACATAGTAGGCCACTCCGAAGGCGTACTTACTATCTGCAGATTCAATCAGTCTGAATTTAACAACTTCAAAACTTAATATTTGAGGTTTGAATTTTCCAGAAGCTGAGGTGTAGGAAACTCTATAGCCAATAAAATACTGGGTAGGATAATTTAAACCATCGAAAGAGAGTTGAGTGGTGGAGGGTATCGCAAGAGCGTATATTGGAATAGTAGGGCTCCCAGTACCTGGACCAGCGTTGAGCTTGCAATCTGAGATAATGATTGGCTTCTCATAGGTGAGTTTGATATAGACAGGTGTGCAGGTGTAGCCTGTCTCCACTCTGCAGTTTGAGTCGCAGCCGTCGCCAGCCACTCTTGCCCCATCATCACAAGCTAATAGTATACACTTAGAGTATATCAAAGCCTCGTTTGGAGTTTTAGGGGTTGTGACTCCATGGATGCTATCATAGCCATCGTAGACACCATCTCCACAAGTTTAGAAGCAAGTTCCTACTAAGGGACAAGCGTAAGGAGACTCAATTGTCATACAGCCAGCTGCGCAGCCATCCCCGGAAACGTTATTTCCATCATCGCATACCTCCCAAGACTGGTGAGTGAGGTCACCACAAGTCTGAATACATGAGCAATTACACACATTTTAAGTTGTATATTCATGAGGAAGTCTTGGCAACTAGATCTTAGGTGCAAGTCCATCCGAGAAGGGGTGTGCAAGTAGCGTTGTTGCAGCCTTTGACCATGTCGCACTCATCTAAATAGATCTGCACCAT